>JACEIK010000342.1:258213-275487 GCA_018107945.1 Datura stramonium
AGAGCTAGCCAGGCACCAGATGTGCCTTGGCCCACCAGTTAGTAGTCCGGGTCCGTCTAGGGCACCAGGTGCCAGTCATACCCCCCAAGGCGGGGCGTGATAGTTTAGCTGTCAGTCAGTGGCCTTGTCGGCCATAGTTTAGCTTAGCACTAGATTTAATTTACAGTCATAACTAGACATCATGGTGGTCTTGTCAGCCCACATAGGATTCTCTGTTATTGCCTGTTTCTAGCTAGCTTTTTTCCTTTACAGGTGGCTATAAGGCCTCGTCGGCTGGAGGTTGTATTTACAACCGAGATATAACCTGTTGTTTTCTTGATTTGGGGAGTAAGCCTGTACCAGGAGTGCACAGGTGCCAGTCATGCCTCCCAAGGTGGGCGTGACAAACTTGGTATCAGAGCAGGTCGTATCCCAGGGAGTCTTCAAGCCGTGCTAAGTAGAGTCTTGTCTATGGATGTGTTTTGCACCACATTCTATAGGCAGGAGGCTGCTAGGCATTATAGGACGATTACTCTTTTTTTCTCTTCCAGTCGTGCCATAGCGCGGTACGATGTAGGGTTGAGTTCCTAAGCTTACCACCTTCTTTTGTTTACAGAAAAATGTCAGACCCGCGATATACCACGACTGGCAGGGAGTTGGACATTGCAGCAGGAGAGGGCACTAGTAGGGTGCGTCAGTCAGAGTCAGCCCGATCTGAGGGAGACAGAGAGACTTCATCTCGGTCTCTCCAGTCTCTTCTGTTTCTCTAGGAGCCGTCTAGAGCGGAAGATGTGTCGGCGCCGCCTCCAGCAGTTTCTATTCTGACACCATCCGATCAGGAGGTTAGGAGTGCTATTGTTATGCTAGCTCAGATGATGGCTGCACAGCGACAGCCAATGGCACCCATAGTCGCTGAATCTTCAGGAGGGTCGGGTAGTTCGAGGGTTCGAGAGTTCCTCGCATTGAGTCCCCTCTAATTTACAGGGATGGACCGGGATAAGGACCCTCAGGACTTTCTAGATCAATTGTAGTGGATTTTAAGGGTGATGCATGCCACAACTGCAAAGTCAGTTGAGTTAGCAGTATTTCGGCTACGGGATATTGCGGTGTTATGGTACGAGAGTTGGGAAAGGTCCCGGGGTAGAGATGTGCCTCCTCCAACCTGGCCCAGTTTTTCAAAGGCCTTCCTGGATCATTATTTTCCGCGGGAAATTCGCCAAGACCGGGTAGATCAATTTTTGCATCTGGAGCAGGGCTTAACAAGCGTTCGGGAATATGCTATGAGGTTTGACTCCTTAGCTTGATATGCACCAGCTTTTGTAGATACCATGCCAGCCAGGGTGCACCGATTTATAATGGGGCTGAATCCAGAATATGTAGAGACTTGTATCACAGCTACTCTACGAGGACACGTGGATATTGCCCGTGTTCAGGCCTTTGCCCAGAGTATCGAGAGGATTAAGCAGCGGCAGTGGGAGATGGAGAGGGAAAATCAGGAGCAACGCTGCCGGACCAGACCTAGTAATATGCAGATAGAATCTCAGGGCAGACCCAGGCCACGATTATCAGATAGACCACCTAGACCCCCACCTCCACAGCAGCAACAGGAGAGTAGGTCTGGTTGCCGGGGGCCGTCAGGGCCCGGTGAGAGCTCACGACCAGCAGGTTCGCAAAAGCAGAGGGGGTCAGAGCAGAGCAGATTTACTGTACCACTTTGCCCCATTTGTAGCCGGCGTCACTCCGGGGCATGCAAGTATGGTTTCATGGCATGTTATACGTGCGGGCAAGAGGGTCATCGGATGAGGGATTGTCCAGCCAGGGGTCAGAGTAATCGGGACCGACAGTATAGATCTTCAGTAGGATCATGCGCCCCAGCATCTCCAGCAGGGCTTAGGCCCTCAGCTCCAGCTGATAGAGGCTGAGGAAGACCAGGGGCATCTAGTTCAGGTAGCGGTCCGAATCGGACTTATGCCTTACCGAGACAACAGGAGTCAAAGTTGTCGTCGGATGTGGTGACAGGTATGCTGGACATTTGCTCTCATTCTGTTTATGTATTGATAGATTCAAGATCTACCTTGTCTTATGTTACCCCATTAGTGGCTTGAAAGTTTGGTATTACGCCAAAATCGCTTCAGCGACCCTTTTCAGTGTCTACTCCCATCGGTGATTCTATCAAAGCTAAGAGGGTCTACCAAGAATGCATCGTAGAGGTTGTTGGTCATCAGACTTTAGCAGATTTGATAGAATTAGAAATGATTGATTTTGATGCAATTATGGGTATGGATTGGCTGGTGCCATGCTATGCCAATGTTGAATGTTGGACCAAAACTGTCCGATTCCACTTTCCAAGAGAGGTAATACGGGAGTGGAAAGGTAATACGGCTACGCCGAAAGGTAGGTTTTCCTATCTTCAGGCGAGGAAGTTGATAGCAAAGGGTTGTATCTATCACATTGTTAGGGTTCATGATGTTCAAGCAGAATCTCCAACTCTTCAGTCCATCCCAGTAGTCAATGAATTTCCAAATGTCTTCCCAGATGAACTTCCTGGTATTCCCCCGGAATGGGAAATTGATTTTGCTATCGATCTACTACGAGTTACTCAGCCAATTTCCATTCCTTCGTACCGAATGGCTCCTACCGAGCTCAGAGAATTGAAAGAATAGTTGAAAGATCTATTAGATAAGGGATTCATTAGGCCAAGTACTTCACCGTGGGGTGCGCCAGTCCTATTTGTGAGAAAGAACGATGACTCCCTCTGCATGTGTATAGATTACCGGCAGTTAAATAAAGTCACTATTAAGAACAAGTATCCACTTCCCAGAATAGATAACTTGTTTGATCAGTTACAAGGGGCGAAGTATTTCTCAAAGATTGATTTAAGGTCTGGGTACCATCAAGTTCGGGTTCGCGAGAGGGATACTCCAAAAATCACTTTCAGGACCAGGTATGGCCACTTTGAATTTCTAGTCATGTCCTTCGGGTTGACGAATCCTCCAACAGTGTTCATGGACTTGATGAACAACATCTTCAGGCCGTATTTGGACCTGTCTGTGATAGTATTTATTGATGATATCCTGGTATATTCCCGCTCAGAAGCAGAACATCAGGATCATTTACGAACAGTGCTCCAAATTCTTAGAGATCGGCAGTTATATGCAAAGTTCTCTAAATGTTAGTTTTGGCTAAATTCAGTGGCCTTTCTAAGTCATGTTCTGTTAGAAGCTGGTGTCCAGGTAGACTCCCAGAAGATTGATGCAGTAAAGACATGGCCTAGACCTACAACTCCAACTAAGGTACGCAGTTTCCTGGGGTTAGTCGAGTATTACAGGAGGTTTGTAGAAGGGTTTTCTACTCCGTCAGCGCCCTTGACGAAGTTAACTCAAAAAGTAGCTAAATTTCATTGGACTGAAGCGTGTGAACAGAGCTTCCAGGAGTTGAAAAACAGATTGACCTCAACACCAGTATTAGCCTTGCCAGAAGGATTAGAGGGTTATGTAGTGTACTGCAATGCTTTGGGCATTGGGTTAGGATGTGTTCTGATGCAACATGGTAAAGTAATTGCTTACACTTCCAGACAGCTGAGGAAGCATGAAAAGAACTACCCCGCCCATGATCTAGAGTTGGCCGGATAATACATGCCTTAAAAATATGGAGGCACTATTTGTATGGTGTCCACCATAGATATTTTTACAGATCATAAGAGCCTCCAGTACATTTTCACACAGAAAGAGTTGAATCTGTGACAGCATCACTGGTTAGAGCTGTTGAAGGACTACGATGTGAACATTTTATATCACCCAGGAAGAGCCAATGTTGTAGTAGATGCCCTAAGTCGTAAATCCATGGGAAGTTTGGCATATTTGAAGCCCAAACAGAGGGAACTGGCTCGAGAATTGCATCAGTTAACCAGTTTAGCCATTTGAATAGTAGATTCGGGAGACAGGGGAACAGTGATCCAAAATACTACAGTGTCATCGTTGGTTGTAGAGGTGAAAGAACGCCAATATGAAGACCCTAACCTGGTTTAGCTCAGAAATAAGGATTGGCAAGGGGAAGTAGCATATTTCAAGGTAACTTAAGATGAGGTTTTGAGGTATAGGGGTCGCCTTTGTGTGCCGGATATGGAAGGGCTTCGCCAGCAGATCATGGGTGAGGTACATTATTCCTGTTACTCTCTTCACCCAGGTTCAAAAAAGATGTATCATGATATAAAAGAAATTTACTGGTGGCCAGGAATGAAAAAGGAGGTAGCAGAATTTGTAGCACAATGTCTTAATTGCCAACAGGTGAAGGCAGAACATCAGAGACCCGATGGGTTAACACAAGAGATAACAGTGCCTACGTGAAAATGGGAAGTTATCAATTTTGACTTTGTAACTGGGATACCCTGTACCCAACACAAATTTGATTCGATTTGGGTGATTGTTGACAGGTTGACAAAATCATCTCATTTTCTTCCAGTAAGGGCTACTTTCTCAACTGAAGACTATGTTGAACTGTATATAAAAGAGATTGTCCGATTGTATGGTGTTTCATTATCAATTANTTGGTCCTCAGCTCACAATCCCCTTTTTAGGACCCGATGACTCAACCAACGAGCCATTGTCAGAAGCAACGACTCGTGGTGGGAGTCGTTGTTGGGATGCCCAGTTAAATGCTTCAGTGACCACCGACGGTAATAATGAACCGTTGTATATCACAATGAATTGTTGTGTTCACCGTGGTGTCAAGTCCCAATAATCCTTCCAAGTTTCCAGTAGACAAGACGGGAGGTGATAACGACTCGTGGTCCCGACCAATGAGTTGTCATGTCACCTGTTGCGTGGCCTTTCAATTTTCCTCACCTAGTGCCCACGGGAGGAACCAACAACCCGTTGGTTCATCCATCGAGTCATGGTGACCCCGTTTCCAAGTTCAGTGACTTCTAGCCCCAACAGTGGAACTAACAGGAGGTCCCAACGAGTTGTGGTCTTGACCAACGAATGTTGAGTAACCCGTTAGGACCCTGTCGGCCAGATTGCAGATTTTTCAGGCTTTTGCACCAGGTATTTGGGAATTCAACAAGGGAATAGTTCTTCCCTTGAGTCCTGAAATTCCTCCCTATTTGTTGTAGCCCTAGAACTACTGAATGTAAAGAATTGCTAGTCATACTTCATCTAAATCATGTGGGATATTATACCATATTAACTATAAATTTTTTCCACCAGTTCATGACTGAAATGATGTTAAATCTCGTGAAGTGAAATTTTGCCCTATTGCTTGAACTAGAAAATCTTGAAATTTTCATTCGTGCTTGAATATCAAAATTTTGCTTGGATTTATCAGCATTGTGGACTCCCATGTTGTTAGTAGCATTGAAACTAAATCAGATTGTTGTCAGTTTAGTTTTAGTAAGAATGTTAGAATTCTCCGTGCCAGTTAAAAAATGTCAGCTGATCAATTTGACTACATAAATTCCTGAGATGTCAGTAGTACCTCCCAGATATCAGAATCAGATTTAGAATTTTATTTTATTAGACCACTAGGCGGTCATGAAACTTTAGTTAAACAACTCTGACTAGCCTTAGGACCCCAGTCTCAGATTTTAGTTTGTTATTTAGACGATTACGACATTTCTAGATAAGCAGCTTCGACCGGTCTAAGAACCCAGTTCCAGAATCTAGTTCGATAAGACTCTCAAGGTGCTTCCAAATATGTATCCCTGACTAGTCTTGGGCCCTAGTTTTGAGCTATTAGCTTAGTATTCAGTCTAGGATTATCCAGTGGGAGTAGGACTTATCACTGAGCGGACCGGGGTTCCAGCATACCCAGGTTCCCAGAACTACGTTGCCACCGTAGGTTACAGTATTTATTGGCCTGATTGGACCCAGACTCTTGTGAACACCCAATTCATGCATTTATACCCTGGCAAGGTATATTGGGTCCTACCGATGGGGTGTTATACATCGGATGCCACGTCTAGCTCACATGGTTATATGTCGGTTATAGACTCTCCCACTAGTCAGTTAAGTCCAGTTTCAGATCAGTTCATATCAATATTCCAGATTAAGAACATGCTTTGACCATCAGACAGGGTCTATTAGACCATCTTAGTTATTTCAGTCATTCAGTTCAGTAGCTTTAATCGGTCATTGCATGTCTTTTCAGTTCAACATTTTATTCCATTATGTTATGTTTTCTCCCACTTACTCAGTACATTCAATGTACTGACGCATACTTTTATGCTGTATCATTTTATAATACAGCTGCAGGATCTCAGTTTCAGCCTCATTAGCCGACCGTTCACCGAAGACCTCAGCTATTCTAGTTGGTGATTCCTCATTCTTCGAGGAAGGAATTATTTTCTTGAGTTATATTTTCTTTCCTTCTATTTAGATTTGGAGTTAGCTAGGGTCTTGTCCCAACAACTCATTAGTCATAGTGACTTTCAGACGCAGATTGCTTTTGTTTCAGACTTGTAGTTTCACTCTAATGTTTTCAAATATTATGAACCAGCGTTATTTCTCTCAAAGTATTTATATTTTTACCTTAAGCTTCCATTGTATATAGTTGCATGTTACTCAGAATGCTAGTGTATGATAGACCAGGGGTTGACTTCGGGTTACTTGTGACTCCAAGTACCGTCTCCCGTCCAGGGTGTATGCTCGGGGTGTGATACCCATGCAAGATAAAGTATATTTTCACAATTATGATTATGAGCCATGTGCATATTTTTGGGAGTAGTATCTAGCACCGAGTAGACTAAGGGTTCAAGAAAATCTCATGTCTCAAAACTACGTGCCACCGTAGGTATATATTCATGTTCAGGCCCTATAGGGATTCACAAGTGATATCACGCCTTAATTGTTCATTGCCTTGGATAGCTTGGGACGGCTCTGCCGATTGGAGCGAGATAGTTGAGGCATTATGTAAGCTCTTTCATATTGGTATCGGTGATATCATAATGGTTGTTTAGTTGCAAGTTACTATCCCATTTCTTACCATTTTCCATAGTATCCAAGAACTATTTCATGAACCCTAACGCCTATATCCTTGTGGTCGCAGGAGAACAATGAAATGATGATTATGCCTACTTGTTTTTCAACTAAACGGGGTTGAAGGGTATATCCCTATTCTCAACAACAACTTCTATCCTATCACCAATGGGTTCAAGGGTCTTTGAGTTCCCTTTTTGTATTTATCTTTAACCTTTCTGATTCACTTTTCCAAGTTCAATTGAAAGACAATGGATTACTTACAAGGTGATCAATATCATAAATAATTAATTAACAAAAAAAAATACAAACAACCATAATTGAAGAATCGAAACTAGCTTAAATTAGTCTTTCAAACATTCAACTATCCACCATGGCCAAATCCCTATAATATAAATTTAGCCACTCACAGACAAGCGGAAAAATGAATATTTAGTCATCATCATACGGAAATACATGTAAAGAAGAGAAAAATCTAGTGTAGAACTTTGTCTTCCTTCCAAACAGCTTACAAGCCTCTAAAAATGAACTACAGAATGTAAAAAATGATCAAAGATCTGTAACAAACGACCTAAGGCATGTATTTATAGATGAGCCTTCAAATGACGCTTCTGCCCTTCATAACTTGACTTTAAAATCAGCATTTTCTGCCCCAGAATAACCCTGGCGTGTCGCCCCACTTATCTCACCATAGAGTTGGTCAAATTTGCAACACTTTCAGCTCCGGAGAAGCCCTGGGGCGCCGCCTCATGCATCTCACCAAGTTTTGCTCAAGTTTCTTCTGAAGTTTAGGCTTGGGCGTGCCGCTCCCTCTATCTCACCAAGGTGTTCAACAAATTTCTCTAAGTCTGGACACCTTTGGCGCAGGGCATCACTCATTTCGCAAAGGTTCATGAAGTGCAATTCTTCTGAATTCAAGGGTTGGGCCGCCAACTTGAAGTTTTGTTTTCTGAAGTTTGGGACTTGGTGCGGGGCGCCAACCATAGCACCAGGCCCTCCAGCTCCTCAAATCTTCACTCCTTGGATCATTTTGAGTCCATTTTGCTTAGTTTCCCATTCAAATCAACTCAAATAGTTTGTTAGCACATAAAACACACACACACAAATGAATTTAAGCATAAATTAAGAATTATTAACTCAAAACATTAAATATGAGTAAAAACATGGAAAATGGGCATAGAAATATGCCCAGCATCACCACCCCACACTTAAAATCATTGTTCGTCCTCAAACACTTCTTAAAACATACCTAAACTTAGGTTTCACCATCACACTTGACACATCTATCAACTCATACTCAATGAACTAGCATGGAGCATACATAGTTTATCATAAGCAACACAATTTCTTCAAGCATATATGAAAGCTTCACAATCAAGATCACATAACCTCTATAAATGGCTCATCTTCTCAAAATAAAGGGCCAACATGATTAAATGTTACACATGCAACAAGTAATACACTGAATTAGACGTCTTGAGCCCCTCACTTTTAGTGATATTCCTCTCTCATATTCATCAATGTAAAGACATGGAACATAATAAGTAAGGCACACGCATGCTCACAAATGATGTGATGCACATATATAACATACCATAGGCTTTCCCTTCATGTACATTAAGACTATCTAATTGATTCAAGAGATTAAGTTCACAACGACTTTTCTTGGTTGTATTTTTTCTTAAGGGATGGTTAGAATTGATATTTCATTTTATAGTGACAACCATGCTAAGCACTTTTAAGACATATTTAACTTTTCTTGACTACCACCTTTTTCCTTGTTTGTTCACTTTCATCTACTCACCCTTGTTTTTCTTTTTATACCCATTTTTTACTACTTGACTTCTAGTTTCATACTCATAGAATAACTAGAGATTTTGCAATTAAAGCTCTCTTTTTAATTTCCCTAGCAGCAAGCAGACATCACAATTTTATGGGCACCCTTCTTCTCACTTTTCTTTTCTTACCACAAATTTTTCTTTTTCCCTTACAATATACCTTGGGGGACCTTAACTTTCAAGTCTTGAAGTTCCTAAGACTAGTATGAGGTCTCACAAAAAAAGGATTAAGCTATTTTCATGGATAAGAAAGAATAAGGCTTTAGGCTAAAGGGGTGTTAACTAGGAAAATTGATTAGGAGGGTAAATAAATATAGGAAAAAAACATGGATTATACAAAGAAATGCATTGATCTTCTCTCAACTCCCTTCCAAATAGTTATCCTACATACTGTAAGTCAAGTTTTAGATGCTACAATATATTCACACAAAGCAATTCAGCTCATCGCTCATGACAACAAGAATCTAATCGATTTTTGCAGCTACACATTCACACAATCATATTGAATGACAAGTTTATTTATAATTGATCCCTAAGGATATGTTGAGTCAAATTAAAGAGATATGTGTGTCTCTCATGGATACTCACACATGAAATCAAGATGACCACTCTATTTACTCCAGCATAGCGAATATCAACAAGAATACAAGCGAATGACCTACGACTCAATCCTAAAAAATAAAAAATATGACGAATCTTTCCTTAAGACGATTTTCATTCATCTATCATAGGAAAACTTCATTACTCTACAATGACACAAAACCCAAAAGAATAAAAAAAATTGACTCCCAAAATAAAGCAGCCAAAAATAACATAGTCAAGATGATAACCAAGTCAAAATATCCCAGGCATCCAAGTCAACATCACCATACTAGCCATTACAACCCATGAACTACAAATCATCAAGCTAATACTATGAGGAATGACATAATAATGCTATGACCTACTACAAATATAATAATCAAAGAATAACAGGAATCTATATTTCCTCCACCCCGCACTTAAAAGGTGCACTATCCTCAGTGCACACACAATCATATCATAAAGGAGAGAAAAGAAACTTCTTGGGTGTTAAGCATCATCCTCAGGATTATACTCCACATCCTCGTCAGCATCATCATCTTCACCATCAACCTGCATGGCACCTGTAGCAGCATCATCCTCCACATTCATATGTAGGTCATCAACATCGTCAGTAAGGATTGTGGACTCATCATCATCAAGCGGATCCTCAGAGGTTGGGCCCACTTGGCACATCAACATAGCATTCTCCGTGAGCGGGTACCGTGCCTCTAAAGTTTTCATCTCCTCTGAAGTGGCAGATTGATGTCCTAGCCTTATCTGTAGATCCAGCATCTCGAATATATGATCTTGCCAACTCTCATCACAAGCCTGACGATCAGCTATAGTAAGAAGAGGGCCTGTGGAAGGGATAGTCTCTTTCACCTTTGTAACGTCCATCATCTTTCCATCCAGGTGCCCTACTAGAGGTAAGACAAGGTCTGCATCCTCCTCTTCAATACCTGCCTTCTGCAAGAACATGATCAAGAGACTTCCGTGACAATATTTCCATCTACAATTGTCACTTGATCTTCTTATATTTTCATGAAGCACAACACCTAAATTGATCATTATCCCCTTCATCAACATGTACACCAAAACAATCCGCTCTCGAGTCACCTCTATCATATGTCTCACAGGGAGAAAGACAGCACAAACCAACTTCACCAACACCTTTGCCTCCCTATTCAGATAGGCAAATGCAAGTGTGGGATGAGTTCCATTATGATCCCTCGCCCAATGGGCGGATGAGTGCTCACCACATAGAGTATGGTGGATGTCTCTGTACGGAGGCTTCTCTAGCAAGATGAAGTACTTCGAAGGGTTTACTGCAGGTGTCTATAGAAAAGCATTGAACCTTTTAGCTATGAACTGCACCACTTGACCTCTAATCTTTACCTTGGTGTTCTCTCCGAATGAGGTATCCCAATTTGCATAGAACTCCCTCACCAATGTGAGGTTGTACCTCTCCAACTCATTAAAGATGTAACCAACTCCCAACTCACGTATCTTGTCCCAAATGGTTGGTAACTCAATTATGAGGCTTCCTCTATCTATCTAGTTCTCAGGGGCATACTTGACTTCTTTTTTAGAGTCAAACAAAGTAAGCCCATCAGGCTCTACCGCTTTTGCTTCAAATATCCTAGCAGGCCGGCTTTGGAAGCCAAAGAACTAGCCGTTTTTTGCCTTTTCTAGTCCTCTTGAGACTTGGATCCGCAAAAACCACCTCCTTTCCTTTTGATGCCATGGTATCTACCAAGAAAAAATCAAGAACTTCACAAAATCAGTTCGTGAATAAAATGGCTAACTAATTAAGTGTTGAAGGAGAAAAATCCACCCCACACTTAATTTGCTATAATACTTGTGAGAATTTGTCAAGTAGGGTACTCAATACTTCCCCCATCATCATTCCATCTCAATAATTCACATTAATTTACTAACTCCAACTACAACAAAGTTCATGGATTTTCTTCTTTTCTACTCTCCTCTAATTTCAACTTTTTCAAGATTGCATCAACTAAGCCATCCCTCTCACTTTTCCCTCTTCTAATTCATAACTCAAGTAATTTATGTAATTAAATAGCACTATTCAATTCAATCAACAAGCAATTTACTATCATTCAACATGAATTAATTAAGAATTTCAACAACTCAAGCATTATTCATATTCAAGAATTCAATACCCACATACTTTCTCTCTCTACACTTAATGCATCTACCCATTAATATTCAATAATTAAATTAATCTCCCCCCCCCTTCATCCCACAAGTTCAAACTACTATATTCAACCGACAATATCAACCCAACAAGGATAACATATATAATGGAAAAATTTAAGAATTTAAGCTCATAAGACCCAAAACATAAAATTCAAGCTTTTCACAAACGATGGTGATTTTTGGGTCCTACATCTTTGGTAAGAAAGGTGTGGGAGCATGCTTTAACAATTATCTAAATAAGATAGAATAAAGATACTTACTTGAGTTGAAGATGAGAGGTTCACCAAGAGCTTGGAGAAGATAACAATGGATGGGAGAGGGGAGAGGAACTTATGGGTTTAAAAGGGGAGAAGAGAGAGAAGTTTTTCTTTTTTTTTCAAATTTTTAATGAAAAAAGATGAATGGGATTTTAAATAAAGGAGTAGGCATGGACTTTTATGTAATTTTAAGGTCTTTTGAGTCAACATTGACTCAAATTGACCAAAAATTTTCGGTCATAAACACCTTGGCTTGTCGCCCCCTCTGTCTCACCACAGACTTAAAAAAATATTTTCTTTGGAGACAGGAGGCTGGCACGGCGTGCCACCTATAGCACCGCTTGACAGAATATTTTTTCTTCCAGAATTTACCTGGAACCCCATGCCAGGTATCTCACCTCAAACTTACACTTTTTAGCGCAATGTCCCAGCTTGTTTTACCTCTTAGCTCTGTTCGTCTCTACAAAACAAAGAAAAATATACAAAATATTAGAAGGATAGGTGCCTCCCACCAAGCGCCTTAGTTATGATTGTGGCACGACATTCATGAATTGGCTTCCATGCAGCGCCTGATTTAAGATCGCGGCATGACTATGGCCCCCATCACTTCTTCATGTGAGTGGAATTATGACCATACTAAGGATTTGCTACATCTCATGCAGCACATGCTGCTCAACAACCTGATTACAACCTCCATGTTCTCCCGTTGGTTTCACTGTGAAGTCCTCATAATGAGGTGGCATTTGTGCTGCTCTGAACACTTCAAACACAACCTCCTAACCATCTACACTCATAGACATCTTGCCTGACTTAACTTGTTTGACAGCATCGGCGGTGGATAAAAATCCTCTTCCCAAAATTAGAGGAACTACTGCATCTGCCTCATAGTCTAAGATTATAAAGTCCACCAATAGGATGAAAGGTCCCACCTTTATCAATACATCTTCAATTATTCCTTCAGGATAGGCCAAGGATCAGTCCGCAAGCTATAATGACACTATGGTAGGACATTGTTCGCCTAGTCCAAGAGTTCTAAAAAGGGATGCGGGCATCTAATTGATGCTCTTACCCAAATCGCATAAGACCGAACCAACTTCCTTGCTCCCAATAGTAATAGGAATAGTGAAGCTCCCGGGGTCCTTTAGCTTCTTGGGAATTTTGTTCTTGATTCGGGAATTGCACTCTTTCATAAGATCCACAGTTTCAAACTCTTTATGCCTCCTCTTATTGGCCACAATAACCCTGAGATACCTGGCGTACTTCGGAAATTCCTGCAAAAGCTCCACCAATGAAATATTCACATGAACCTACTTTAACAACTCAAGAAATTTTCTACAAGTTGTGTCCTCTGTCTTCTTCTTCAAACTTTTAGGAAATGGTGGTGTTGGCCTAGCTACTACAACCTTCGGTTATGGGTTGATAGACTCACCCACCTGAGTCTTGGAATTCATTGTCTGTTCCTCATCAACTTTTTCTTTTCGAGGGATAGCCTCACCCAGCTCCTTACCACTACACAAGAAAATGGAATTCACATTTTCTTTGGGATTTTTCTCGGTGTTACCTAAGAGTGTCCCATGTAATCTATTGTTCTGCTTTAGGGCCAATTTCCCCAGCTGCCTCTTAAGCTCATGGATGGACTTTTGCATCTCATTAACCACATGAATCTGCTGCACCATCCACTACTTTGTTGTCTCCTCAAGAGAATTGCTCTGATGCTAGCCCTGTGGCCTTTGATACGTGTTCTAGAGCCTTTGGAAATTTTGGCTCCCTCCCCATGAGGGATTTTCTCCATTCTAGTACCCCTGATTATAGCCATTACCTGCAAAACCTCCACAACTACCTTGTTTTCCCACAAAGTATATATATATTTAGGATTAAGAGGACAATTTGTATAGGCGTGGCTTTCTCCACATGCCTCACATGATGGTGGTGGGGTTTTCACCTGATGTACTTGCTGTACTTGGGCTCATGCTAGTGTGGTTACCAACTTATTTATCACGTTCACCAGCTGGCTAATGTCTGCCTGATTGTCGCAACAGCATCCACTTCAAGCTTTCCCGGCACCTTTACTGTTGCGAATCTTGTACCTGAGTCTTGATAATCCTGACTCCTCGCAGACATGAGGTTCAATAGAGCCTCAATTTCATCATAATTTTTTGATAGAATTTGTCCCTATGCGGTAGCGTCAAGGAGTACCTTAGATTCGGGCTTCAGACTCTCTATGAAGTTATGCCCGATTATCTCCTTAGGCATCATGTGGTATGAACAATCCCTCAAGTAACCCTAGTAACATTCCTATGCTTGAGCTAGCATCTCCTAATCTTTTTGTACAAATCGGGAGATCTTCCCCCTCAGTTCCTTAGTTCTTCTCGAAGAGAAAAATCTATTGATGAACTTATTGGAGAGGATCTCCCAAAGTAGTGATGGAACTTGTAGGACCATTTTAAGACACTCCTTGGCTTCCCCAAATAGTGAGAACGGAAAAAGAGTCATCTTTACATATTCATCGGACATGGCTTGCCCTGATATTTGCAAGTGTTTTGGACCAATCGCATGATCCCTTTCTTCAACTCAAAGTTCCTAGTGATGGCCAGTTTGATGATCACTTTAGAAGCGTTCTCCAAATTAGGCCTTGAAAAATTCATCATCGAAACTCCCTCATTATCTTCACCTGTTGCCTGCCCGTTGTTTTCCATAGCTAACCTTCGAAAGGTTCTCTCTATTTCAGGACCAAGAGAAGCCAAAAGTTGTCCGTGACTTCTCATACTTGGCATACACTGAGGCAAAAAACCCCGTGAACTTCAACAAAAACAAGAAACAAATGGAAAATACAAAGTAGTGAAATAAAACTTGATATCGCCCAAGCACATGAAAGGGCACAATGATCGTCAAGTAATATAGAATTATTCAGTCTAGATATCGTACCCACAGGGACTTGTCAATTTAATCGTTATAAGGTTGTCACTTTAATTTCATTATTCTACAAAACAGTTAAAATGGGGATTGTTTTGAGAAATTAAACTGTCAAAAACTAACCAAAAAATGAGCTTGATTGTATTTCGATGATGATAAGAGTCTAGGAAAATGGCAATTGGTTGGTTTCAAGTTGAGTTTTCAAGAAATAATTACATTAGTACGATTCTTCCTATGGTTGTTAGTTGCAAGTTACTATCCCATTTCTTTCCACTATCCCTACCATCAAAGAACTATTTTATGAACCCTAACGCCTATATCCCTATGGTCGTAGGAGAACAATGAAACACCAACTATGCCTACTTATTTTTCAACTAAACAGGGTTGAAGGGTATATCCCTATCCTCAACAACAACTTCTATCCTATCATTAATGGGTTCAAAGGTCTTTGAATTTCCGTTCTGTATTTATCTTTAACCCTTTCGATTCCCTTTCCCAAGTTCAATCGAAAGCTAACATATTACTTACAAGATGATCAATCACAAATAAATACAAACAACCATAATTGAAGAATCTGAACTAGCTTAAATTAGTCTTTTAAACATTCAACCATCCACCGTGGTCAAAACCCGAGAATATAAGTTTAACCACTCATAGACAAGCGTAAAAACGAATACTTAGTCATCATCATACAAAAATACAAGTAAAGAAGAGAAAAACCTAGTGTAGAACTTTGTCTTCCTTTCAAACAACTTACAAGCCTCTACAAACAAACTACAGAATGTAAAAAATGATCAAAGATCTGTAACAAATGATCTAAAGCATGTATTTATAGATGATCCTCCAAATGACGTTTCTACCCTCCAAAATTTAGCTTTAAAATAAGCATTTTCTGCCCCAGAATGACTCTGGCGCATCGCCCCACTTATCTCACCACTGAGTTTGTCAAATTTTCAATACTTTCAGCTCCGAAGAAGCCCTAACGCACCGTCCCATGCATCTCACTAGGTTTTGCTCACGTGTCTTTTGAATTTTAGGCTTTGGTGTGCCACCCCTTCTATCTCGCCAAGGTGTTCGTCAAATTTCTCTAAGTATCTGGACACCTCTAGCGAGGGGTGCCACTTATCTCACTAAGGTTTGTGAAGTGCAATTCTTTTGAAGTTCAAGGGCTGGCGCAGCGCACTAGCCATAGCACCAACCTAAAGTTTTATTTTTTGAAGTTCGGGACTTGGTGGGGGATACCAGCCATAGCACCAGGCCCTTCAGCTCCTCAAATCTTCACTCCTTGGATCATTTTGAGTCCATTTTGCTTAGTTTCCTACTCAAATCAACTCAAATTATTTGTTATCACATAAAACACACACACGTGAATATAAGCTTAAATCAAGGATTATGAACTCAAAACATGAACAAATATGGGTAAAACATGGCAAGTTGGCATATAAATATGTCAAATATCAGTCGGTTATGACGAAGCCTCCCATTGTTCCTCATGTTTATAATTACTCATGTTCATGTCTTATGATATTATATTTTATAGCATATGTGACCCAATGATCAGTTTTTGAGTTTTCATGTATGATTTCAAGTATGGCACACTATATGATTTCTATTTCTAAACCTTGGATTGTCATGTTCAACTTATGATGAATAACTCACAATTATGCTTATTTCAGGAATATGGCTTTTAGCATGTTGTCCTTACTCTTATGTTCAATCTTATTTCATATTCATGATTTCAGACTATCGTTTTACTAGCATATTTTACTTTCTCTACATACTCAGTACATTTCAAGTACTGATCGCATATTTTATGCTATATCGTCTTATGATATAGGTTCAGGTGATCCATCTTAGTATCGTCGTTAGCTCGCTCCCGCTCAATCCAACTCGATCCCAGTTTTGATTAGCTCTCATGATTCGAGGATGTTAGTTTTGGTTATGTATTTTTTGTTTATGTCTTTTCTTTCAGTCTAGCGAGCTATTTTGAGGGTGTTGTCCCATCAGCTCATCAGATGTTTAGAGACTTTTTCAGACAACTATGTATAGATGGTTCAACAATTTTGGTTCGAGTTTAAGTTCATATTGATATGCTATGTAGAATTTCGGTTATTGTTCATGCTTTATTTCCGCTTAGTGATGCTCTTGTTCCTACTATGCAAGTTCTATGAGTTAGCTTGGAGCTATTCGTGGTTCTAAGTCCCGTGTCGCGATTTGGGGTCCACACTTAGGTCGTGAGACTTCTTCCCGTAACTGATTTTCCATTCCTTTTGATGCCACATCAGTTTGTGTGGTACCTTTTTTTCGTATTCTTTATGTTTTTTGTAATATTTGTGTAGTGTTATTACTTCAAATGTAATTCTATTTATCTTACGTGAGTACGAGTTATCTTTTAGTGAAAATATGGTTTTGATCAAGGTATTATAATTTTTTCCACATCTCACCATGTGCTTTTATCAACTTATTCTTATTTTGTTGTTTTAGTCTTTTTTATTCCTTCTTGAAAATGAAGGAGACTCAAAGTCATAATCA
>JACEIK010000342.1:297994-312667 GCA_018107945.1 Datura stramonium
CCAGGGGTTTCAGCAATCTTTTAAAGCCTCCCAGAAGCCACGGATGGCATACCACGACCCATAGAAAGGCACCACGAGTCATTATATGACCCATAGAACCAGATAGACAGATTTTTGAGAACTTTTTATCAGGGGTATTTTTGTAAATTTTTATGCTTCTAACTCTTAAACTAGTCGATTTAGGCTTCTTTTGGGATGAATTAAAGGAGTTTTACTAGTCTAACCCCTCATTCTTCTCACAACCACCGTAAAGTTCTTCTTCTCCCTTCCTCTCTCAAGGCTCAAGAACTAGGGTTCCTCTCCAAGGTGTAGCAGCTTCACGATCTTTAGAGAGATCCTTCAACCAGGTATGTGGGAACTAAACAAGGAGATTGTTCTCCCCTTGTGTCCCCTAAAACTCTTTCCCTGCTCACTATTAGTTCTAGCCCTAAGTTTTTGAAAGTGAAGATATTGTTGTCATACCTTGAATGATGCCTTGTAGTTAATTTCCACCAGTTTGTGACCAAAATGATGCCTATTCCAGTGAAGTAGGATTTTAGCCTTAACTTTTGAAGCAGAAACTAGAATCCTATATATGTACTCAATTATTGAATCATGCTTGAATCTTTCAAAGTTAGGGAATTTCTATAGTATTTGTATGTATCATAAACTCAGTTAAAGGTTTAATTAGTCAGTATCATCAAGAAATTTATTTACTTAGTATCACTCGGGAATGTCAGTCTAGCCTCAGTCAGATTTTTAGCAACCTTCGGGTTGACTAGAATAATGGCAGCTGATTAGTTTGACTTTAGTCTTTTCCTGAGGTGTCAGTTGTGCCTCCCAGTTATCAGAATCAGACTCAGAATCTAGTTTATTGGTCCATTAGGCGGTTATGACATTTTAGATATATAGCTCTGACCAGCCTCAGGACCCCAGTTCAATTTATAGTTTATTCTCAAACGGTTATGACGCTTCCAGATAAGCAACTCTGACCAGTCTAGAACCTAGTTTGAGAATTTGGTCCGACAAGACTCTTAGGGTACTTCCAGTTATATGTCCCTGACTAGTCTTGGACCCTAGTTTCGAGTTATCAGCCTAGTAGTTTAGTTTAGGTTTTCCAGTGGGAGTAGGACTTAGCACCGAGCGGGCCGGAGTTCCAGCACACCCAAGTTCATAGAACTACGTTGCCAGCGTAGGTTACAACATTACTTGGCCTGATTGGCCCCATACTTTTGTGATCACCCAGTTCATGCCTTTATACCTTGGCAAGGTATATTGGGTCCTACCAATAGGGTGTATACATCGGACTCCACATCTAGCTCACGTGGTTATATGTCTGTTACAGACTCTCCCACTAGTCAGTCTAGTCTAGTTTCAGAATAAGCAACTTAGTTTAGTATAGTATCTCAGACTCAGAACTTTCAGACTTAGGGAATGCTCATGACCATCAGACAGGGTCATCTTGACCATTTCAGTTTACTTCAGTAGTTCAGTTCAGTATATTAGTTGGTCATTGCATGCCATTTCAGTTTACTTATTTATATTCAGTTATGTCTTCTCTCACTTACTCAGTAAATTCAAAGTACTGATGTATACTTTTATGATGTATTGTTTCATGATACAGTTGTAGGTTCTCAGATACAACATCGTTAGTCGCCGCGGTTCAGATCCTTATCCTCAGCAATCAAAGTGTGAGTCCTCATCATTCGAGGGCCTTATTTTATTTCTTTCAGTTCGTTCATTATTTTTAGCTAGACTTAGCGTTAGCTGGGGGCTTGTCCCAGCAACTCATCAGTTAGAGGGCTTTCAGACACAAAATTAACTCCAGACTTCAGACGTTCTTAAACTTTATATTTTCAGTTTTATTTTCATAAATGCTTTTATTCTATTATTTCAAAGCTTTCGCTATATTTTTTTTACTCAGAATACTAGTGTATCATAGACCAGGGGTTGACTTGGGGTCACTTGTGGCTTCAAGTACCGTGTCCCGTCCAGGGTGTAGACTTGGGGTGTGACAATAATACTCAGTGTCAGTCAGAAATGTCAGTTAATCAGTTTGACTACAGAACTTCCTGAGGTGCTGGTATCACCTCCCAGTTATCAGAATCCAGTTTACTGGTCCATTAGGCAGCCATGACACTTTAGACTTATAGCTCTGACCAACCATAAGACTCCAGTTCATATTATAGTTTGTTCTTAGACGGTTATGACGCTTTTAGATGAGCAGCTCTGACCGGTTTAGAACCCAGTTTTAGAATCTGGTCCGATAAGACTCTCAGGGTACTTTCAGTTATATATCCCTTACTAGTCTTGGGCCCCAGTTTCGAGCTATTATCCTAGTATTTAGTTTAGGTTATCCAGTGGGAGTAGGAGTTAGCACCGAGAGGATCGGGGTTCCAGCGCACCCAGGTTCCCAGAATTACGTTGCCAATGTAGGTTTCAGTATTTATTGTCCTGATTGGCCCTAGAATTTTGTGATCACCCAGCTCATGCATTTATACCTTGGCAAGGTATATTGGGTCCTATTGGTTGGGTATATACATCGGACTCCACGTCTAGCTTACGTGGTTACATGTTGGTTATAGACTCTCCCACTAGCCAGTTCAGTCCAGCCTCAGTTCAATTCAATTCAAATCAGTATTCCTGAATTAGAACATGCTTTGACCATCAGATAGGGTCTTCTAGACCATCTCAGCATTTCAGTTATTCAGTTCAATAGCTATAGTTGGTCATTGCATGTCTTTCAGTTTAGGATTTATTTATTATTTATTTCATTGTGTTATGCTCCTCTCACTTACTCAATACATTCAAAGTACTGATGCATACTTTTATGTTGTATCATTTTATGATACAGCTGCAGGATCACAGTCTCAGCTTCGTTAGCCTCTTACTCCTCGAAGACCTCAGCTTTACAAGTCGGTGAGTCCTCATCTCCTAAGGACTAAGATTTCTTTCTTGAGACATGATTTCATTTCTTTTATTTGATTTAGAGCTAGCTGGGGGTTTGTCCCAGCAGCTCATCGGACTTAGTGTCTTTCAGACTTAGATTTAGTTATCAAACTCAGTGGTTTTCTTATGGTCTCGTAGTTTGTTCTAATATATTCATTATTATGGACCAACTTCATTTATTTCAAATATTTGTATTCTTTTGCTTTAAATTTCCGCTGTATAAATTTAATGTTACTCAGAATGCCAGTGTATGATAGACCAGTGGTTAACTTGGGGCAACTTGTGGCTCTAAGTACCGTGACCCATCCAGGGTGTAGACTTGGGGCGTGACAAACTTGGTATCAGAGAACTAGGTTCAGAGTATCCTCGGATGTATGAAAGCTGCATCGAGTAGAGTCCTCTTCATGGGTGTGAAGCGCGCCACACTTATGATGGGGAGGCTATGAGATATCATTAGGAAACTTCCCTTTATTTCATACTCCTTATCATGCATTGAAATTCAGTTCCAAAAAAACTTATTCTCCTAACTCGTGCTCTGCTTTGTTTCAGTGAACTATGCCTCCACGACGCGGTAATGGAAGAAGGGCCAGAAATGCCCAGCGGACTATCCCACCAACCCCGACGAGCCCACAGGATGATTCGATATCAACCGCAGAATCTAGGACAGCAATTCAGCTGCTCGCCCAGACTGTGACTAATCAAGTGAACCAACAGGTGGTTCCAGTTAATAACAATGGGTCTGCAGCAGCTGGCTAGGGTGCGGGACTTTACCCGAATGAATCCTCCATCATTTCAAGGATCCAAGGTGAAGGAGGACCCCCAAGAGTTCATAGATGAGATCAGAAAGATTACCTATATAATGGGTGTCAGTTCCTCCGAGAGTGCTGACCTGGCTGCCTACTCTAAAAGGGTAGCCCAGGTCTGGTATGAGCTATGGAAGGAGGGTTGACTAGCGGGAGCAGGACCAGTGGAGTGGGAGGAGTTCAACACCACTTTTCTAGACAGGTTTTTCCCGAGGAGCTCAAGGAATCCAAGGTAGCGGAGTTTATGAACTTGAGGAAGGGGAGCAGAATAGTGGAGGAGTATGCTCTGGAGTTTACCAAGTTGTCCAAATACGCTCTAGAGATGGTGGCCGAGCTGAGGGACTGCGTGCTGAAATTTATGAATGGGGTGTCAAACCTGGTCCTCAAGGAGTGAAGGACCACGATGCTGATCAAAGATATCGGCCTTTCTAGTTTGATGGTCTATGCCCAGCAAAACCGAGATGAAAAACTAAGGGACATGGAAAGAAAGAATGAGCGGGATAGGACTGTCCAGTCAGATTATGGCCACCAGAGGTCAGGTGGTAGCAATCGCCCACAGCAGCAACAGCAATAGAGGGCTCCAACGCCCAGCTCAGCCAGCGCCCTTACCTTTCGATCCCGCCAGGACCAGAGGAGTGGAGCATCTGGCTCTCAGTCTCAGAGCTACAGTGTCGGAAACAGATATCCAGCTTGCCCCAAGTGCGGCAAGAACCACCAGGGAGAGTGTCTTTAGGGTAAAGAGGGTTGTTTTGGTTGTGGACAGCTTGGTCATCGGCTCAGGAAGTGCCCGTCAGCAGGGCGAGGGAGATCACAATCCATCACCTCAATAGCTCCAGCAGGCCGACCAGCTCAACAGGATAACACATCTGGTAAGGAGGACAATCAACGCCAAAACCGTTTTTATGCATTATCATCTCATCAGGACCAGGAGAACTCACCAGATGTGGTCATAGGTATGTTACATCTTTTCCACTTAGATGTATATTCTCTGCTTAAACCGGGGGCCACACTATCATTCGTGACTCCCTACGTTGCAATTCAGTTTGATATCAGCCCAAAAGTATTGTCAGAACCTTTCTCAGTCTCCACCCCAGTTTGTGAGTCAGTTAGAGCCAGTAGGGTGTATAGAAATTGTCCAATCTCAATCTGCAATAAAGTCATTCCAGCTGATCTTATAGAGTTAGACATGGTTGATTTCGACCTCATTCTTGGCAAGGATTGGTTACACTCCAGTTATGCCTAAGTTGACTGTAGGACTAGGGTTGTCAGGTTTCAGTTCCCTAACAAACCATCTCTAGAATGGTCGAAAAGTAGTTTAGCACCGAAGGGTAGGTTTATTTCCTACCTTAAGGCCAGGAATCTTATTTCCAAAGGATGTATTTACTATCTAGTTCAGGTCAAGGAATCCCACTCTGAGACCCCAACTATCCATTCAGTCCCTGTCGTAAGAGAGTTTCCATATATGTTCCCTGAAGATCTTCTCGGAGTCCCTCTTGAATGGGAAATTGACTTCGGCATAGACCTTATTCCAGATACTCAACCCATCTCCATCCCTCCTTATAGAATGGATCTGGCTGAAGTTAAGAAGTTAAAGGAGCAGTTAAAAGATCTTTTTGATAAGAGTTTTATCAGATCCAGCATCTCTCCCTGGGGTTCTCCAGTGTTATTCATGCGAAATAAAGACGGTTCCCTCAGAATGTGCATCGACTATCGTCAGTTGAACAAGGTCACAATCAAGAAAAGATATCCCTTTCCAAGAATTGATGACCTGTTCGACCAACTTCAGGGAGCCAACTGCTTCTCCAAAATATATCTCAGGTCAGGGTATCATCAGTTAAGATGTCAGAGAGTGTGACATACCAGAAACAGTTTTTAGGACTCGGTATGGTCACTTCGGGTTCATGGTTATGTGCTTCAGACTAAAAAATGCCCCTGCATCCTTTATGGATCTGATGAACAGAGTCTTCAAGCAGTATCTGGATATGTTCGTTATCGTATTCATTGAATACATTATGGTATACTCTAAAAATGAGGAAGAGCATGCTAATAACCCGAGAATAGTGCTTCAGACACTCAGAGACTGCCAGCTGTTCACCAAGTTCAGCAAGTGCAAATTATGGTTGAAGTCCATGACTTTCCGGGGTCATGTGGTCTCAGGTGAGGAAATTCAAGTATATCCTCAAAAGATAGCAGCAGTGAAAGACTAGCCCAGACCTACCTCTCCAACCAAAATCAGAAGTTTCTTGGGTTTGGCCGGTTACTACCGATGCTTTCTAGAGGGCTTTTCTTCTATAGCATCTCCACTGACCAAGATAACTCAGAAAAAGGTGAAGTTACAGTGGTCAGATATGTGTGATAAGAGTTTTCAGGATTTAAAAACTCGACTCACTACTGCTCCAGTATTAACTCTACCAGAAGGATCAGATGGATTTGTGGTTTATTGCAACGATTCCAGAGTTGGACTCGGTTGCATTCTGATGCAGTGGGGAAAAGTGATATCCTATGCCTCTAGACAACTCAAGGTTCATGAGAAGAATTATCCAACACATGACTTGGAGTTGCCAGCGGTAGTGTTTTCCTTGAAAATATGGAGGCATTATCTATACAGGGCTCAAGTTGATGTTTTAACTGATCATAAGAGCCTCTAGTATGTATTCACTCAGAAGGACCTAAATCTTCACCAGAGGAGGTGGTTGGAACTCCTAAAGGATTATGACATGAGCATGCTATACCACCCGGGTAAAGCCAATGTGGTGGTTTATGCCCTAAGTAGAGTGTTCATGGGTAGCGTGATTCATATTGAGGAAGGAAAAAGTAGTTGGCAAAGGATATTCATAGGCTAGCTCGGTTAGTGGTACAGTTGGTTGACTCAGCTGAGGGTGGAGTGGTGATGCAAAGAGGGTCATACTCTTCCTTGGTTGTGTAAGTTAAGTCCAAATAGGATGAATATCCCATCCTTCTTAAACTCAAGGAAGCGGTTATCAAAAAGGAGGTTGAGGCTTTCTCCAAAAGGGGAGATGGTATGCTATGTTATTAGGGCAGATTGTGTGTATCGGACGTCGATGACCTAATATAGCAGATATTAGCTGAAGCACATAGCTTGACATACTCTATCCACCCTAGTGCTACTAAAATGTACCGCAATCTGCAGGATATTTACTGGTGGAACGGCATGAAGAGAGACATTGCCGAATTTGTAGCCAAGTGCCCGAACTGCCAGCAAGTCAAGGTAGAGCATCAAAGGCTGGGAGGTATGACCCAAGATATCAGCATACCCACGTGAAAATGGGAAGAAATAAATATGGACTTTATTACGGGTCTACCTCAAACTTCCAGCAACATGATTCCATATGGGTAATAGTAGATCGGATGACTAAGTCAGCACATTTCCTCCCAGTTAAAACAACGGATTCAGTTGAGGACTATGCTAGGCTTTAATCCGAGAGTTGGTCAGGCTGCATAGGTGCCATTATCCATCATTTCATACAGAAGTACTCAGTTCACCTCACATTTCTAGAAGTCTTTCTAGAAGGGACTGGGCACCCAAGTCAAGCTTAGCACAACTTTTCATCCACAGACAGATGGACAAGCTGGGTGGACTATTCAGACCCTAGAAGATATGTTGAGAGCATGCGTGATTGATTTTAAGGGCAATGACCATTTTCCTCTTATCGAGTTTGCGTATAACAACAGTTACCACTCCAGTATCCAGATGGCCCCATTTGAGGCATTGTATGGTAGGAGGTGCAGATCTCCTATTGGGTGGTTTGAAGTGGGTGAAGCTACTATAATCGGCAGACTCGGTTCATGAAGCTATGCAGAAGGTACAACTCATCAGAGAAAGATTGGAAATAGCTCAGAGCCGTCAGAAATCTTACGCTGGTGTGAGGAGAAGAGAACTAGAGTTCATCGTAGATGATTGGGTCTATCTGAAAATTTCGCTCATAAAAGGCGTGATAAGGTTTGGGAAGAAGGGAAAGCTTAATCCGACGTATGTGGGACCTTACATAATACGGAGGTGAATTGGAAAGGTAGCTTATGAGCTGGAGTTACCTTCAGAGTTGACATTTGTGCACCCTGTATTCCATTTGTCACTTTTGAAGAAGTGCATCCGAGATCCAACTTCAGTTGTGCCATTGGACAGTGTAGAAATAAAGGATAGTCTCTCATATGAGGAGGTCCCAATCCAGATCCTTGACCGTCGGGCTCGTAAACTAAGGAATAAGGAGGTAGTTTCAGTCAAGGTCTTATGAAGAAATCAGCAGGTTGAGGGAGCTACGTGGGAGGATGAAGCAGATATAATGGCCAGATACCCACACTTATTCTCTACCGGCTCTATTATAGCTTGAGATATCAGTCTTTTCCTAGAACCCAATTTAGTTGTTATGTTCAGTTCATGTGATTAAGTTTCCTTAATGTTTTTGGATGTATGTATGCAAAGAGAACGGAGGTAGTCATTCTGTCTGTTATGCTTTAAATGAGCAGTATTTCAATATTATGATTGTTATTCTCTGCTTTCCTGTGTGTTTCCAACATTCGAGGACGAATGTTCCCAAGGGGGAGATATTGTAGTGCCCCGAAAACTCAAAGATTAGACTTGGGACTTAAAAATAGAAAATTTACAAAAAACTGGAAAATCTGGCACCAGTCACAGAACGGGTTGTTAAGTGACCCGTTGGAGGTGCCCAAGAGTCGTGATGTGACTCGTAGAAGGCTAGGAGATGAAGTTTGAAATTTTGGAGAAAGGTACCCTACGAATGAGACCATGAGTCATGGTCATTCCACATGACTCGTTAGGTCAGTCGTGGGGTGGTGAGTAAGAAAGGAAAATAAGAGGGAGCTAGTGTACTAGACGGGAGACCCCACGAGTCGTGGTCATCCCTCACGACTCGTTGGGAGAGTCATGGTCAACTAGTAAGGAAATGATCGGCTTAGAGGCAGTGTACCTAACGGGTGGTGACCACGAGTTGTGGTCACCACTAACGAGTTGTTGGGTTGCTCGTGACGAACCCAGGTGACCAGTGTACTTCACGGATCAGACCACGAGTTGTGGCCTTAGGCAACGAGTCATTAGGTCCCTCATTGGGACCACCTAGTAGTTATTCCCTGCGATTTTCCTAAGGGTGTTTCGGTAAATTACTAGCCTCTTAGATCCTAAACTAAGTCATTTTGGGTATTTTAAAGGAAATTTATATGGGTTAAATGGCTTTCCCCTCATTCCTACTACGATTCTCAGAAAAACTATGCAAGTTCTCACAGAAGCTCTCAAGCAAGGTCTAGGTTTCCTCTTCCATTGCAGTAGTTCAAACTCACTTTTCTAGGGAATTTTAGTCGGGTATGTGGGAATTCAACAAGAGAATAATTCTTCCCTTGTGTCCGTCAAAATTCTTCCCTAATTTTCTATGTACATCCTAGCCCTGAATTTTCGAATGTGAAGAGAATCTATGTAATTTTCCTTGAATCCACATAGAATGATGTATTTAATTATTTTAGTTATAGTTTCAATCAATTCACAATTTATTAATGATTACTTCTAGAAAGGTTAATTCTAGTCCTGCAGACTTTTTGAATGTTAAGAAATTTCTGGATAGACCTCGTTTAATTCATGTGGAATATTGTTCTATGTTAATTATAGTTATTTTTTCCCAGTTTGTGATTTCAATAATGATAAATATTGTGAGATGAGACTCTAGCACTATTCATCAAATTAGAAAATCTGGGACTCTTCTCTAGTGCTTGAATATCAAGTTTTAGCTTGAATTTACAATGGCTGGGAACCCCATGTTGCTGGTAGTATTGAATCTCAATTAGATTATTGTCACTTAAGCTTTAGCAAGAATGTTAGAATACCTAATGTTAGTCAGAAATGTCAGTTGATCAGTTTGACTACAGAATTTCCTGAGGTGCTGGTATCACCTCCCAGTTATCAGAATCCAGTTTACTGGTCCATTAAGCGGTCATGACACTTTAGACTTATAGCTATGACTAGCCTTAGGACCCCAGTTCATATTACAGTTTGTTCTAATACGGTTAAGACGCTTCTAGATGAGCAGCTCTGACTGGTTTAGAGCCCAGTTTCAGAATCTGGTCCGATAAGACTCTCAGGGTACTTTTAGTTATATATCTCTGACTAGTCTTGGGCCCTAGTTTCGAGCTATCAGATTAGTATTCAGTTTAGGTTATCCAGTGGTAGTAGGAGTTAGCACCGAGAGGATCGGGGTTCCAGCGCACCCAGGTTCCCAGAACTACGTTGTCAGCGTAGGTTTCAGTATTTATTGGCTTGATTGGCCTTAGACTTTTGTGATCACCAAGCTCATGCCTTTATACCCTGGCAAGGTATATTGGGTCCTGCCAGTGNTATATTTTTTAGGATCTGGTTTGGAGGCTCAGCATCATCCCTAGTTTGATATTGGGTCCTGCCAGTGGGGTGTATACATCGTACTCCACATCTAGATCACGTGGTTACATGTCAATTATAAACTCTCCCACTAGTTAGTTCAATCCAGTTCAGTTCAGATCGGTATTCCAGAATTAGAACATGCTTTACCATCAGATAGGCTCTTCTAGACCACCTCAACATTTCAGTTATTCAGTTCAGTAGCTACAATTGGTCATTTCATGTCTTTCAGTTAAGGATTTCTTTATTGTTTATTTCATTGTGTTATGCTCCTCTCACTTACTCAGTACATTCAAAGTACTGATGCATACTTTTATGTTGTATCATTTTATGATACAGCTGCGGGATCACAGTCTCAGCTTCGTTAGCCGCTCACTCCTCAAAGACCTCATCTTTACAAGTCAGTGAGTCCTCATCTCCCGAGGACGAAGATTTCTTGCTTGAGACATGATTTCATTTCTTTTATTTAATTTAGAGCTAGCTGGGGATTTGTGCTAGCAGCTCATCAGACTTAGTGGCTTTTATACTTAGATTCAGTTATCAAACTCAGTGGTTTTCTTACAGTCTTGTAGTTTGTTCTAATATCTTCAGTATTATGGACCAGCTTCATTTCTTTCAAATATTTATATTTTTTTTCTTTAAATTTTTGCTGTATAAATTTTATGTTACTCAGAATGCCAGTGTATGATAGACCAGTGGTTGACTCGGGGCCACTTGTGGCTCCAAGTATCGTTTCCCATCTAGGGTGTAGACTCGGGGCATGACAGAGCCGTAACTGGAATAATTGGAATTTTTCAGAGAAAATTGCGCCAAAGGCAGTCTCTTGGTACGGATGGACTTACTAATCGTAGAATCAACATACAACCCATACCAAGAGTCGTGGTGAACTTCAGAAGATTCTTCAATACTTGGAAGAACTTCAGACACAACAAACAGTATGAGTCATAGAATGGAGATACGAACCATACCATAACACTCGTGGAAAATTTCAGAAGATGTTAGAGTTCTTAGGGCCAAACCACGGATGCATTGTACGAATCGTAGGACTGTGGTGCAAGGCATACCAGCCTTCCAACACTTGGAAAAATCTGCAACAGCCAAAGACGTACGAGAAGTAGGTACGACCCGTACAATCCTGATATAAGTCGTAGGTCCAATCATGACACAGTCGGCGCCAGATATGGAAAATTCCATTTTAGCTTAGGAAAAGGTTTATAATATTTGTATAAATAGCTTTTATGTTTTATTTTAGTCAAAGAACATATAAACGAATGAGGAGATGTGTGAAAAATATTATTTGTGAATTTTTATCAAGTTTTGGAGAGCAACTCTTGGGATCAAATTCTTGATTTCATCCATTATTCTTGAGATTGTTCTTTGATATTCATATCAGGTTTTCTTTCAATTATTGTTGTAAGTATTTAATTATGTGTTTGTTTATTAATGCTAATTATAATTTTAAAATCATGAGAGGCTAAAACCTCCACAACTAGGGATTGTGGGAACCATGGTGGAATAACGAAATAGGATTATACAAAAGTAATTCAAAACCAATGTTAAACACTTTTATTGTATTCTCTTCATCTTTAAATATTTTTTAATGGTGTACAACATTAGGACTTACCCAAATTCTTTACTTGCTTGAACCTATTGAAGTAGATATTAGGAAAAGAGAATTACAACAAAGTCTTGGTCTTTTTTATCATTGTCGCGGGATAGTTAAATTTGAAACATATTGATAACAGTTAGCTTGAAATCATTCATGAGATCTAACCCGGTGATTGAGTATAGTCATCCAATAGGTACAAATCATTCGTTTGGATAAATCCTAGTTATCAGTTCTACAAGTAAGCATTGGGATTAATCACGTGTGTATACCCGAAGTAGTTATGAACCTATTGGGAACACTTACCTTAATTATTTGCAAATCTTGATATCAACAACAATTATAATCTTGTTTAATATTGTTTTTCTTTGAACCCCCATATTTGGAGATAACTTACCAATAAGTTTAAGATCCGGCATTAATCTAGATCTTACCTTATTCCCTGTGGGTTCAACCCCAACCTCTTAGTTGGGTTCTTTATTGACAATGATCGCTTCATACTTTGTCAGGAAGTATGAGTTTGAGTGCTATCAAGGTCACTTATGACTCTAAGCATTGTGTCACTTCCAGGGTGTAGACTCGGGTCGTGACATGTCCCCTTTTTGGGTTGATTCCCCTAAATAACTCAAATTGAGTTATTGAGAATGGGTTATTCATGAATATGCAAGAAATCAACTGAGAAAATCCTTAGGTGTCTTTCAACAATCCTAACAATGTCAATCTATATCAATTTTCTCAAATTGATAAGAAATCAATACAACCTGATTGTAATTTTGCCAATTAGATTCATCTTATGTCTAGTGAATCTACTAAAAAAGGTTTAGATCCTTGAGTCATTGTTGATTGATGCTATCCAAACCTTTATTGGCTTTTTCAAGAACAATAGAGGCAATTTAGCATGATTGGATGACTTTAATCACCAATCTCACTCTACAAAGAATAAATCAATTAAATATTCTTAAGCACATACTCAATTTCATCTGATTGTAATTATTAGGGTTCACAAACCCATTGGATTCACAGCCCTAGATTTGGGTTTAGCTACTCATAGAAGAAGAATAGGAGATAAACATAAATTTCAACATGATTACTTACTTAGTAATAAGAAAAGAGAAAAAACTTGAATCGAGCAATTTAATCTTTAATCTTCAATGGGTATCTTTAATACAATTCCAAAACTATGAAAACTATAGAGAAATATTGAAAACTATGCTAAACTATCAAACTCTAGTCAAATCTCCCTAAAAATATCAAAAAGATTATCTATGCTAAGCCCCAAAACCTCAACAAAAATTTAAATTCGGAGGGCCCAGGTCACAAGGATGGGCCATCTTTTGAAAAGACGGTCTGTTTCTTCAATCATCAGTTTAAAACTCATTCTGTCTGGCTTTTTTTCATCTTATAATTAACAAACCATCTATTGAGAAGATAGACCATACTTTCTACCATCTCTTGCTTCACTAGATGGACTGGTTTGGAATAAGCGGATCATTTGATGGTCCGCATCTTGAAAGTGTAGACCGCATCTTGAGTCGTCCCTTCCATCCCACTTTGTGGTATCTCTGGATCACTATGCGGTTTGAAGTGTGAAATGCATCTTAGATGTGCAGTCTGACTTTTATCCACATCTGGCAAACTTCAATGACTTTTATACCTTTTTTCATCAACTTATGGGATTCCTAAAACTCAACCAAATGGGGTTAGTATTGACTTAAATTAGACTCAAATTCATGCAAAACTCTATGAAATGAAATACAAATATATCGCAAAATCCCAACACATCAGTGGGTCAGATAAATATCCTACATCGGCGTAACCAACAAGATCGAGATTACAATTATTATAATAAACTAAACCCATAGCAATAATCCCTTTTAGATACATCAATGTGTTTGATTCCGTTCCAATGTCTTTTAGTAGGAGCATAAGTATATCTTGATAACAAATTAACTGAAAATACTATGTCAAGCCTTGTAGTATTAGCAAGATATATTAGTGCACCAATTGCTCTAAGATATGGTACTTCAGGACCAAGGATTTCCTTATTCTTTTTTTGAGGTTGGAACTGATTCTTATTTACGTTAAATGATCAAAAACAATCAAGTATGTTATGGATGTGTTTCATCCATATAAAATCATTTCAATACCTTTTTTAGGTAGATAGATTGATGGACAAAGATATCATTTATCAAATGTTCAATTTGAGAGTCAAGACATAATTTAGTCTTCAAGATCTTTCATCTCAAATTTATTCTTTAAATAATCAATTACCTTTTGAAGCTCTGTTGGAGTTCCAATAAGGTTTATATCGTCAACATAAACAGTAAGTACAATAAACTTCGACGTTGTTTTTTTAATAAAAACACAAAGGTAAATAAAGTCATTATTGTCTCCTTCGTCAATGAATACACTAGGGTGATTCAGTCACACCCACCTTATTTGATTTTCTTCATATAAGGATTATGAACAAGTTTACAGAAACTTATACATGCTTCAAGAATTTTGAATCCTTCAAGATTTTCATATAAATTTTGTCAAGTGATAACATTCATTAGTATTTAAATATGTGATATCTTCTGGCGTCTGGACTACAAGTCCAATAAGTTTTATGCTTATCAAGATGCATCGTTTCAGTTGATAATTATTTCTACATCAGCATGTTTTAATAAACGTAGAATTCAAATTCTCACAATCTTTAAATATTGCCAGCTATATTGTTGTTACACCTCGTAAATTCTCGACATGTAGATGGCCTATTCGCATGTTGGTTAAGAGTTTTTAAAATGCCATACATGCTAGAAATAGGCCAAGGGAAATATCGGATAAGCGCCAAGTCGGCGCGTCGCAAGGCAAATGCGACTTATAAATCGCATTCCATGAATGCGACTTATAGGTCCCAACTATATAATCCTCCAACTTCGGTTTAAATGTTATATTTC
>JACEIK010000342.1:319026-379112 GCA_018107945.1 Datura stramonium
AGTAATCTTAGAAAATTGAAAACAACTTTTCTACCCCATAAAAATAGAGGTAAAGTCTGCATATATTATGTATGTCTATAATGTGCATGTTATTGTTACCTTAGGAAAGCTTGGCCAAATACTAATTATTATTCAAAAGTAGTTTTTAAATACTCTTTTTTTTCTTTTGCATTTCTAGGGAGTTGCTCAAAGTTGTTGAAGAACTCATCTTTTCCAGACGTAGATGCCAATTTGGCCAAGTAGTCCGCAACATGATTCCCCTCTCTAAAACTGTGATTGATATTCACATTCCCTTGTTCCAAAATCTTGACAGTCCTATTTATAATTTGCTGTAGCCTAAGATCATTTGTCTTCTTTCATGATCAACATATTTATGATTATCAATGAGTCAAGTTCAAGCGAGAAATTAGTATATCCATGTTGAATACACCATTTTCCCCCAAACTCAGCCGCTATTGCTTCTACCATGTTGTTACTATCACATAGTATGAGAATGGAAAAGGCCGTTATGAGGTCACCATGCCTGTCCCTGACTATACCCTCAATGCCAAACCTTGTGCTATTAAAAATAAAGTTTCTGTCAGTGCTTACTTTGATCCTATCACCTTGGGGCATCTGCCATTGTACCTTCTTAACCCTTTTGATAGTCTGCAGATTTTCTATCAGCTCGTAGAGATCAGCCCATTTCAAATTGTAATCAATATGATCGTACAAGCTAGACTCAGCTAATTTTATAGCCTAGATACTTTGGTGCTCCATTCTCGAGTAGTGAAATATTTTGTAATTGCCATATTTACATGCGCATCTTTGTTTCCAAATTTCATAGCATATAAAAAATTGGAGAAGTTTTCATAATCAACCTATGAATTATGATTTAGAGATTTAAAAGTCCACCATCTATTTAGCACCGATATGATAGGTTCATTCATATGATGTTGAATTCCCAGTGGGTTTCCAATAATGCTCCACAACCTGCTAGCTCCTTCACTATTAATAAAGACATGATGCATTGTCTCACTCTGCGGTATCCTGCAACAAGAACACTCATCAAAGAAATTAGTGTCACATTTGTTAATCGTGTCCTTGAAAGGCAGTGTCTTTTTAATCAGCCGCCAAGTGAGAAAGGACACTTTGAAAGGCTTCTAGCATGCCTAACATTATAGAGAAAATTGTTTCTCTGCTTGACAAGTAGTTTAGCGGTAGAGAAAGTACCATCTTCTGTAGGTTCCCAAATGGGGGTTCACTAGCATCCCCAATATCAATATCTCTTATATCAACAACTATATGGTTAGGGAGAAGCATTAGGTTTTTCAAGATTCTACATGTTATTTTCAATAAAAGACTTGACAAGTAGTTTAGCGGATTTACCTGATCCAAGAACAACAGTAGCTAGAGCACCTTTACTTTCCAGTTGTCCCACTAGAAGGTTGAGTTTCCGGCTTGGATTTTCCATATAATGTTGATTTTAGCCTTAACCTTGATCTTCATCAAACTCTTCTATTGGTTGGAATCTTTTGAGACACACTAACTTTTGCCACCGGATGAGCCCTCTTACAATATTTGGCTCTTAGATATGTAGCCCACAATGATGGTTGAGTTCTAAATCTCCACCATCTTCTGAGAATCAACGTATCAGAAATATCTTTCATGGTCTTGAACCCAATACCTCCTTCTTCCTTAGTATTACACATGGTGTCCCAGGCACACTAGTGGTACTTGTTTTTCCTTTCCTTGGAGCCCCAGAGAAGATTAGCAAAATGTTTCTCTAGTAAATCAAGGTTTCCTTTGGGAGGGTTCATAGGTGATAGGGTATATATGGGTAGCGCTTGTAGAACACTCTTGATGAGCGTGAGTCTGCCGCCATAAGAAAGCATTTTCCCTTGCCAACTACTTAATTTTTTAAGTACCTTGGAAACCATAGGATTAAAGTAGCTGATTTTCTTCCTTTCTTTGAAAATAGGGCATCCTAGGTAGTAAAGGGGAATTCTTTGTTGATGAAGCCAGACACTCTCCTCATCCTATTAATTCTAGATGTAGCAGTGTTTTTAGCAGTAACGAAGAAGCTCTTGTCATTATTAACCTTCTGACCTGAGGCTTTTTCATATCTCCTGATTTTCTTCATGGTGAGCTCAATAGATCTAGTTTTCCCACCTGTAAAAATAACAATACCATCAGCATAAGCAAAGTGGTTAATGATAGTACATGTGGTATCCATGCTGAATGGAATAAATCTACGATTGTCCATGAGCTGATTAAGTAGCCTGGAGAGAACCTCTTCTCCAATAATGAAGAGGGAGGGTGAAAGTGGGTCCCCCTGCTTGAGACCCTTAGATGAAGTGAAGAATCCTTTCCTTTCCCCATTAACGATAATGGAGTACCAAACTGTAGAGATGAGCCTCCAGATGATTTCTATCCAATCTCCAAGAAGCTGAACTTTTTCATGACTTCAATAATGAATGTGTATGACATCCTATCATACACTTTGGCCATGTTGAGTTTATTGATCATGTTCCCCCTATATTGTTTTGAGAGATGCCTTGAGCTAGTTCTTGCGCAAGAAGTACGTTCTCAGTGATCATTCTACCTTTTGCAAAACCACTTTAATATTCTAGGATATGAGTTATCCAGTAACGGATTGAGTCTTTTTGCAAGAATTTTGGATATGATCTTGCTGCAGAAGTTGCTGAGGCTTATAGGTCTCACCTTACCAATTATTAAAGGATTCTTATCATAAATGACCCAGGAAACACATTGCTGCAAAAACCAAATTAGTCACTCGATCAGGGTCCAGGACACCCTCTAGATATGTTCGCACCCCTCTCACTAGGATCAAGAGAAAGCTAGACCTTGACGAAGTAACCCTGACCAACAAACGTAGACGTGAAGAAAAGGAAAATTCAAACTGGTGGATGAGGATGTGGCAGTATCTGAGGCCATTATCTGGATGACAGTTCTAATGAGAACCATGTTCCTAGAGCAATTGAAGGGAAGTCACACAGTGCGTCTAGCAATAATGAGGACCAGGTACCCATTGATACAGTTCAACAGGTTACCATGAAGTCGTCCAGTGTCAAGAAATGAAAACCACAAACATTCAAAGTTTTGACCTCTAAGAGTTCAACACATATATATTTATATATGATCGAGTAGGAGTGTGCAATAACCGGTTTAATTGATAAATTGAATTAAAAAATGCTATTTGTTTATTGATATCGGGTTAATGGGTTAACAGTTTTGTAAATTTTTTATTGGGCTATCGGTTCGATTTTCGATCTTAAGGTTTTAGTTAATGATTAAACCGATAACCCAATAAAATAATGTTATAATTATCTTTTTCCTAATTATATAATAGTTCCTCTAGACTCGCATTCTACTTTGCTACTTTGCTGTTTCAAAATTTTGGTAGTAATAAATGTGAAATTTTCACTGTTTTACTGTTTAATTTAGGAAAAAAAGAGAAAATATATATAGGAAATAAATCAAGAGTAAGAAATCTAAGTTATTTAGGATTTGATATTCAATAATTTATTTAATTTATATCTAGTTAGGATTTATTTATCAAAGTCATATAGGAATAGGTTCTCTGGTCCTAGTCTAATTTGGTTTACTAGTATTATAAATAGGGATGCTCTGTCACATATTTTCTTGTAGCATGATTTAAGAATTTATGAATTATTGGATAAAGTCTCCTACCTTTCTCTCTAGTTTGATAATTTTTTTCTATACAATTATTGTTGGATTTTCACTTGTGATATTATTCTGTTGGACATTTTTATTTCCTTCAAATTGGTATCAGAGCTTGTGTGAGATCTATTAGAGTCTCATCTGAGATCCTACACAAATCAAAAACTTTATGGATATTCTATGTTTACCCGATTGTCCCGTTTTTGTGTTTGATTAAAAAAATACATCTTACTAGCTGGTATCACCAGATGAAGAATTTTTTCAATGTTATTGGACTATGGTCAATTATTAATAAAGGGTTCGTGGAATCCTCCAGAAAACACATTATTGGTTGTCGAAAAGATATACAATTGGAGAAAAATAGACAATTAAATTTTAAGGCATTATTACTACCTCAATAGCAAAGTCTCATTACATGTATATACAAAATACTTGCATGCATAATCAACAAAGCAAGCTCGGACAATTTTGATCAAATCACATTGACATGTTGCAGACGTGAAGAGAGAAAAACTTCAAGAGTTTAGGAGACAGTTTGAGTTGGTTTAGATGAAACCAACAAAATCTGTTAAAGAATTTTTTACAAGAACTTTAGAAAATCTCAATAATATGAAGATCAATGGAAAAGTACTAGAAGAAGTTAAAGTTGTTGAAAAGATATTGAAATCTCTAAGTGTAAAGTTTCATATCAAGAAGACAATTCCTGAGGCTACCCAAGATCCTAATACTTTGAGACTTGATGATCTAGAAGATGAATTAGCGACATATGAGATGTCCCTAAATCAAAAGACAAATGAGATAGTGGAGGAGCCATTGAAAATAAAGTATGATCATTCGAAAAGAAAAAGAAGAGTCATTGAATCTGGCAGAAATAGATAAAGAAGACCAGAATTCAGAAATATTGAAGAAAACAAGTGAAGGTAGAGGTAATTTTTGTTGTGATTTGGATATCTTTGATTGCATAGAGGACTCCAATAATATCCAATGATTTTTCAATAATTCTTGAGATGGCTAAAAAGAATAATTTGATTGAAATTGATGCTTTTTCAATAGAGGCTAGTACATTAAGTTATGAGACATGTGCATGGGCAGAGCTACTCTTGGGAAAGGGTGGTCAGTCGAACACCCTTCATCGGAATATTACATTGTATATATAGGTTCAATATTATTCTATATTCGTATATATAATATTTCGCTAATTCCTGCAGCTCAGTGATAACGGTGTGCAGAAGGCTGTCGGATGTCCCGTGTTTGATTCCTCGCGTCAACACTATTTATATTATTATTTTATGATTTAAAATTAAAATACAATAAAAAAATGCATGTTTTGCATAAGTGGGAGTCGTAACTCGGTAGTAAGAATATTCTCTATCTTTTAGNCTTTTAGGACTCTCAAGTTCAAACCTTTGCGTCCACGTTATTTATTATAATTATTTTATGGCCCGCTTATTTTGCTTTCATTCCAATTATGGTTAGGTCTACGATAGATTGAATTTTTTTCTTAAATGATATCTTTTCTTTGTGGAATAAGGTTTTCTTCCTTAAAATCTAATATCTTTTCCTTGTAAAAAAAGGTTTTCTTCTTCTATAAATAGCAGACTCCTTTACCCAAATTATATCATCATATTATTGAGAATAAAATCTCAATAATTCTCTCTCTATTTCTTTTTATCTCTTATTTTACAACAAAAGCAACTTAGTAAATATTTTACTTTGAAGTTTCAATGGACTTGAGAAAATATTTCAATAGAGTACCAAAAATAAGCTCGACATCTCTAAATCAACCTAATATAGAAGAAATGGTGGACCAATTAGTGATGCCATCACATTCGTCTCAAAGACAAGGATTTGATTTTAATGCTCTAAAATTTGATCCAGCTGAAAGAACTCCAATGTTAAATTATCATCTAAACCTTCGTGATAAAATAAGAAGCGCATATCTTCAAATTGGTCCTTGCTAACCTAAGCTTTGTGAATTTCCTCAATCTGATATTTCTGATCAATGCGTCATTTTAATAATAAATGGTTTGAAGAGTATGATTAGTTGGGGTATAGTATGAGTGTTGATGCAGCATATTGTTTGCCCTGCTATTTATTTAAAAGTGATAATATTCATCAAGGGTGTAGGTAATTTATTTTCAAGAAAAGGGTTTAGGAATTGACATAGAAAAGACAAGCTTAGCGAGCATATTGGTGGGCTGAATAGTGTTCATAATCAAGTAAAAAGAAATTGTGATGATCTAATGCAACAACAATAATTCATTTGTGCTGCATTTGACAAACAATCTGATCAAATTAAGTATGAATATTGGATTAGCTTAAATGCTTCAATTGATATGATAAGACTTCTCTTGAATCAATGATTATCACTTTGCGATCATGATGAAAGTAAATCATCATTTGAACAAAGGCAAGTTTGTTGAAGTTATTTCATGGTACAAAGATAGATATGAAAAGATTAATTTTTTGTGTTGGAAAATGCTCCAAGAAATAATAAAATGACTTCTTCAGATATTCAAAAAGAAATAGTGAACACATGTAAAATAGAAACATTAAAAGCTATAATAGAGGATCTAAATGATGAGTATTTTTCTCTATTAATCGATGAATCTTTTGATGTGTCACAGAAAGAGCAAATGACTATTGTTTTATGATATGTCGGTAGAAAAGTATTTGTGATGAAAGCGTTTATTGGACTTGTTCATGTTAAAGATACTAGTGCTTTATCCTTAAAGAAAGCAATAGTTAACGTACTTGCTCAATATTCATTAAGTTTATCTTATGTACGTGGGAAATGTTATGATGGGGCAAGAAATAATCAAGGTGATATCAGTGGTATTAAAATGTTGATTAGACAAGAAAGCAGATTAGTTCATTTTATTCATTGTTTTGCTCATTAACTTCAACTAACTCTTGTTTTAGTTTCAAAAAAATGTGTTCAAGTAGGAGAACTTGTGTTATTGGTTTCAAATATTTTGACTGTATTGGGAGCTTCTTTTAAAAGCATGGATGAACTTCGACAATCTCAAATAGAAAAACTCCAAGAGGCATTAGATATGGGTAATCTAGAAACAGGTAGAGGTTTGAATCAAGAACTTGATCTTGTTAGAACTGGTGATACTCGTTGGGGATCTCATTACAAGTTGTTTGAAAACTTTATACTTTTTTTTTTTACTCTATCATTGATGTACTTGATACTCTTGTTGAAGATGCAAGTACTTTAGATGAAAGAGCTAAGGCTTCAGGATATCTTAGAAATTGTCAAACATATGAGGTTGAAAGATAATTTTGGAATCATATATGATCTTAATATATCACTATAGAAAGAGGAGCAAGATATTGCAAATGTCATGATACTTGTTGAAGTAGAAAAAAAGGCTTCAAAAGTTAAGAGATGACGGATGGGATCCACTTATAGATGAAGTATCTATATTTTGTATCAAACATAATATTCTAATACTCAATTTTGATGAGCCCTATGCTAACTCTGGAAGATCACGACGTAAAGTTGTTGATCATACCGTTTTACATTATTTTTGCATGGAAGTGTTTAATAAGATTATTGATTGGCAACTTCAAGAACTTAACGACCGTTTCAATGAGGTGACAATTGATTTATTTCATGGAGTAGCTTTCTTGAATCCAATTCATTTATTTTCTAGTTTTGATATAAAAAAGATAGTGAGAATGGCTAAATTATATCCTGACGACTCTGATCAATTTAGCATGGGCGTCCTTGAGAATCAGCTTGCCAATTACATTATTGATGTACGTGATACTGATAAAATGTTCTCTAATTTAGGTGGTCTTAGTGATCTTTCAAGAAAACTAGTTGAGATGAAGAAGAATTTTACTTATCCTCTTATATTTCGCTTAGTGAAACTTGCTTTGCTTTTGCCAGTTGCTATTGCAACCATTGAAAGAGCTTTCTCAGCAATGAAATATATCAAAAATGACTTGCGAAATTGAATGGTTGATTAATTTTTATATGGTTGCATAGTGCCTTGTGTAGAAAAAAAAGTATTTCGTACTATTTCTACTGAGTCTATTATAAAATATTTCAAGAGATGAAACCTCGTCGAATACAATTGTAATCGTATATATAATCGTACTATTTTAATCTATATAATTGTTAATTCTATTATTATTATTATTTTTATAATTTAGTTAAATATTGCGTAGTTTGATTATAATTTTTTTGCTGCATTCGATAATCGAGAAAAAAATTACTTACTATTTAAAGTCTGAATACCTTTTGTAAAATTTCTGACTATGCCAACGGACATGTGATAAATATAATTGGTCTATACAAGGTTAGGCTATTGAAAAAGAAAAAGAAATAGAAATACCCATCATTGGCACATATGAAAAATTGTTTGAAGATATTAAAGATGAAGCTAGTAATGAAAGAAGAAAAAATATTCACCAATAGCAAGTTTTTGAAGAACTATCCAAAATTGAAACAGAAACAATTAAGGGTCTAGATGTTCAATTAAAGTGCATAATTATTGAAATTTAAAATACAATCAACTTTGAGTCATTATTTAAAATTGTAAGTTTTGAAGAGTATGAAAAATTATTTGATATGATACTATTCTATCACATACTAAAGAAAAAATTGTAGTTGAATGTTCAAGCAAGATCAAGTACAAAGCAATTAGAGAAGCATGTAATTTTAAGGTTAGAATAGTTATTCAAGAATACATGGAGAAGAGAAAATATGTTCATGATATTTCGAAGATATTTAACATGGAAAAAGTCAAATTGACTTAGGATCTTGTTGAAGAGAAATTGAAGCCGACCAAAGATGGCACTCATGATTTTGTTGATGCTACATATTTATAAAATTAATGGAGAGTCTAAGCCACTTGACTTCTACAAGGCCTGATATAACTTATGGAGTTGGATTAATAAGCAGATTTATAGAGTTTCCACGTCAATCTCACTTGCAAGCCTCTAAGAGAATTAGATATATTCAAGGTACACACTCTAATGGTATATTTTATTCAAAGATTAATGATAGTAGTTTTGTTGGATACGCAGACAATGATTGTGCTGGTGATAGATGCAAAGAGAAAGTACTTCTGTGTATGCATTCTATTTAGTATCTGGTGTATTTTCTTGGTCTTCAAAAAAGCAACAAGTTGTTGCTTTATCAATAGCTGAAGTAGAGTACATGGCTGCAACAAGTAGTGCTACACAAACATTATGGTTGAGAAAGATGCTTAAATTTCTTTAGCACAAACAAGAAGTCCAACAAAATTATTTTGTGATAGTAAGTCTGCAATTGAGTTAACAAAGAACCCAGTATTTCATGATCGCAACAAACATATTGACATCAAATTTTACTTTATTTGTGACTTGGTTCAAGATAAGGAGATAGTTGTTGATTATTGCAAGACTGAAGAACAAGTTGCTGATGTTTTCACAAAGCCACTAAAATTGGAGTTGTTCATAAAGTTGAAGAAGATGCTAGGCATGTCATATTTGAAGATCTTGGTTTAAGGAAGACTACTTAGGAAATAAACCAAGAGTAGGAAATCTAAGTTGTTTAGGATTTGATATTTGATAATTTATTTAATTCATGTCTAGTTAGGATTTATTTTTCAAAGTTATATAGGAATAAGTCTCTAGTCCTAGTCTAATTTGGTATACTAATATTATAAATAGGGGTATTCTGTCACATATTTTCTTGTAGCGAGATTTAAGAGTTAATGAATTATTGAATAAAACCTCCTACCTTTCTCTCTAGTTTGATAAATTTCTTCTATATATTTATTGTTGAGTTTTCACGTGTGCCTATATTATTCCGCTGAATATTTTTATTTCCTTCAATATGCCTCTTAATTTTACAATATAGAGCGGTATCTCTTTAATTAAAAAACTGATGTATATATACCCTCATTTTTAACAAATAATGCATATATACACTTATAGTCTAACAAATAGTGTATATTTAGAGTTTATTCTTCTAGGAAGAAAAGTGGCTAGGCATGCTATTGCTACAAAAAAATTCAGTCCTTTCCGTCAAAAGGGGGAGATCGATTTTATGAATATTATTCTTCTAGTTATTTCCAGGTCAATTTGGAAAAATCCAAGTTAATATATCTAAAAGTTGGACTGATTGAGGTCAAATATATAATTCAAATTGATCCGTAAGAAAATTTGTTTAAATATTTTTTATATTTTTGTTTGATATGAAAATGTTTATTAGTCTTTTTGTAATTTCAAAAATTATATTAAAAAAAAAAGAAATTGAGAAATTAAATTTTGGTTAGAGTTGGACATACAATTTGGTTATCCATTGTTTAATCCATCTTGATCCAATCCCGACGATTATCATATATAACTAATTGTATAGAAATTTCAGCAACATATTTTTGCTTCCAAACTGATGCAAATTGTTTCAAATCAATACTAAATTATGCCAAATTTGATATCTAACCCTGTAATATCAGTATCAACAATTTTCAATTGTTAGATGCAACTTAAATCTTCGAAAACTAATAGATCCATTTCTTTTTCATCTACAATGGTGTTCTTCAACCAAGATCAATCCATAACAATTACACATAAGTAATGAGTCTTCAATTTTCTACTGCACATACAAGTTATTCTTCAAAGAGAAAAAATAAATATTGAAGAAACCCTTCATTTTGGTACAATTTTTGTTGGATTTTTTCAAGGTTTCTTTATCAAATCAATGACTTTTCAAGTACCATGTTAATATAATGAGATTGTTACAATGCTAGATTTTGAGGAGTCTTGTGGATTTTAATTTCTAAAAGTAAATTGGCAACTACTAAGTCTTTCATATATCAAACTTGCCGGCAAGCATACACTTCATAGCATTTATATTAGCAATATCTTTACTCATTATTAACACTCCATCATCACATAAACAAACGATAACTACACGATTTGGAGTGTTCTTAATATAAACCACACTCATTAATCTTAAATTCATTTGACAACATTGTTTGATATTTTGCATATCATTATTTGGGTGGTTGTTTTAGGGCATATAGTGATTTAACAACTTGGCACATTTTCTTTTCCTTTTCCAGAAATCACAAACCCTTTAGGTTATTTTATATAAATTTCTTCCTTTAATTCTCCATTTAAGAAGATTGTCTTAACATCCATTTGATGAACTTGAAGTCGTACATGTTGGAAGTAGTTCTTTTAATGATTTTAATGATGACTTAAGAAAATATGCTTAACATAATTTAGGAAGATAACTAGCAGTAAAATAGTGATTTTGCCGAGGATAGAACATATTAATTACAGCTACTTATAAGTCCTAATCAATTTGGGAGGTTGTGTGTGTATTGGGTACTGCAGGTCACGAGGAATCCGCAAGCTCCTTGAATAAAGCTGCATTTGCTGGAAATAAGAAGTAGAGGCCAATTAGGAGTGAACGAGATCTTTGGATAAGGCATGGAGTCCTAGGAGATAACTTGAAGACTCCTTCCTTCAATCAACAAAGGAGTCTCATATTGGTTGCCTATCGAAGGGAAAGCTCATACGCAAAGTTGCATATTCACTGGCAAATAATCTTCAGCATATTAAAGCATCTGAGCTTTTATATGCATTCAAGTTGAAGAGGGTTGACTAGTGCTAGAAACTGTTCCCTAGTTCTATTTCGTGTCTGTTGTAGTCTAGGTGTTAGAGTCAACTTGTAGTGAAGTTGTGAACTTGTTAAGAGTCTATTTCATTTATGTAGTTTGAGTATTTGTAATTGTTTTGTTCTAAAGTTCTTTCTATTTTAAACTAAGGATAGTTTATACAGGTTAGGAACTTTGTAAGGGCTTAGGCATAGGTCCTTGAATTGCGGGGGGTTATCCAAATTTGGCTTGGTGTTTTAGTAAAGTTGAAGTTGAAATCCTACTAGGGAGTAGGTCGTAGTTTTTACACTCATTCCAGCCTGGGTAGTTTTTCACGTAAAATTTTTTATCTTTTATTTTACTTTTCGTACTTTGTTATTTCTGTTTAAATTAAGTCACTATCCAAGGAACAAGGTTCAAGTCTGTTCCTGCCATCAAATGAAAATTTAAGTTAAGTTTTTAATTTGGCAGAAACAACATTAGACCTAATTCACCCCCCTCTTAGGTCCAATTTAGAAGTCTTTTTAATAACAGTACACGACCACCAAGTTATTAACACCTAAATGAATGTAATCCTCATTATTGGAGAGTATGTGTCAATATAATCAAGGCCTTCTCGTTGTCTAAATTTTTTAACAAGTCTTGCCTTATATTTGTCAACAGTGGCATCATCTTAAAAATTCATTTGGAATCTAAAGCTTTGTATAGGAGGAGGATCAACTAATATCCCAGTATGGTTGTTTAATGTGGATTCTATTTCACTAGTGACTATTTCTTTTCAATATAATTCCTTCAAAGTTTGAGGCTCCTTTTCCACTAAAAATGTCAAGAAGTCAGGACCAAAGGAGGTAGATGTCGACATTTGCGCCTTGTTAGGAGTATTTTTCTTTATTTCTTCTTGAGATTGTTCAGATCTTTCGCTAGACGATTCGCATTTTTAATATGGATAAATACTTTTAAAAAGTTCAGCATTATTTGATTCAATTACAGTATTAACATGAATATCGAAATTTTCTTATTTGTGAACCATAAAATAATATGCTTTACTATTGGTAGCATATTCTATAAAACACAATCAATAATTTTTTTATCCTATTTTTACCATTTTGGATTTAGGAACTTGCACTTTAGCCAAACACACCCACGCTTTGAAGTATTCAAGGTTAGTCTTTCTTCTTTTTCATTTTTCATATGGAATAGATTGAGTTTTTCCTATGGGAAACTCGATTGAGTATTCAGCTAGCTGTTAGGATAGCTTCACCCCATAAGTTTTGGGTAAGCCAAAACTTATTAACAAGATATTCATCATCTCCTTTAATATTTTATTTTTTTTCTTTCAGCAATTTTATTGGATTGTGGCATGTAAGGTACAGTTATTTAATGAATAATATCATATTTCAAATATATTTTTTCAAAAGGAGATTCATATTTGCCAACTCTATCACTTTTATCGCTTGATTACATCAATTGCATCAATAAAACTTATGAAATACTTTTTTTCATTGTGAGATGGTAGTGACTTTAGATGAAAAATATCAATTTGTACAAGTCATCTTCTAATCCATAAGGATGTAATTCCTGAGAGTTAGAATGCTTCCACATCTCAGTCACAAAAAAATGTTTCTTGTCAGGGGTTTCTTCTAAAAGGACTAGAACATCCTCCTTATGAACTTTTATAGATTTAGAGTAGTTAGATAAAAGAATCAGAATTAATAAACGGTGAATTTATACNCTATATTGTATATCAATTAATCAATTTTACAATATGCACATACAATATATTTGAGATCATGACATAATGAACATCTACCTTAATTTTTTTTTAAACTGGCATAAACCAAAAAGGTATGAATTCATGAATAAATCATAAGTTGTTGAGACTTTGAGTTTGGAAAATTGTGTTCAATTGACATTTTAGATCTCTTTGAATGATGTACTCCGACTTTATTGGGTTTTTTATCTTTTTCTGAAAGAAAAATACAAATTTTTCATGTTTCGCCAATCGTTTATCGCGTAGGAAAAAGTTTTAAACTCTATAAATTGAGGTTCTTTCTTTCTAACTTGGTAACATCCGCAGTGTATTCCTAAGGGGTTTAGGAGTCTTGTTTACTGGGAGAATTTGTGAGACGCAAGTGTTACACTGCTACTTGTGTGAACCTCTTTTTATTCTAAGTAAATCTTGCGAGGTTAGTTTTTTTGATAATTTGTATTCTCTTTTATATATAGTAGATTGCTCATTTCCACTTGCAGATGTAGGTCGATTGATCAAACCAATTAAATTATTATATCTCACTGCGGATGCGGATTTGTTGATATTGCTAGCTTTTGTTGATTGGACATTTTGAGATGAATACTGAAGTTTTCCTGATTGGACATTTTGAGATGAAACCTTCTCTTGTGTCTTTTCATTTCATGTTTTTTGATATTGTGGCTATTGTTTTGGAAAAAAACAATTGAAATTTCTGTGTACTATTAGAACGAATCTGTTGGATTGAATCGAAAAATGAAGGGAAAAAATAGAGGGAATGAAATTTGAATAAAATGTATTTGTGCATTTCTCCCACATTGGATAGAAAGAGGAGAAAAGAGTCTTCCCTCGTATTGTTGTTGCCACTTAGTTTCAACTTCAATTAATATATTTTTTGAACCAGATTCATTTGATATTTTTTATTATTTATTTAAATTTGATATTTTTTTTCCTTGTAGTATTTAATTTAAAAGTCGTGAAATATTTTTCAAACAGTATTTGATTTTTCGAACAAAAACTGCCTTTAATGAATAGGTATGGCTGCGCTTGTTGATATCCAATTTCATGGCTATATATTTTGAGGCTTCGTCTCAGGTTTTTCACCAACAAAAACAACAAACTGAAATTTCCTCTCATCGTTTTTCAAAAGTAAAAACGTAAGTGTCAAGTGTCATCCTGTTTCACAATTTGAATTCGTTGGAGTTCTATAATCTACATTGCCGCTATTATAGAAACGTTATTTCATTTTGTCCCGGAAGAAAATAACTCATTTTCTTGACAATAGTGAGAGAGTAATAATTCCTTAACTTGGTGACTCAAAATATTTTTCTCCTTCCTTCTACATTTCTATTTTACATATTATTTTATTTCTTTATTAAAAATAGAAATTATTGCGAAACACATGCGGAAACAAATGTGATAATAAAGCAAAATTTTTCTTATTAAGCTCACTAAGAACAAAATAGATGTTATAATAAAGCTCTTACAGAAAAATAAAAAATATCGCATTAAAAGAACACACGATGAATAAAAACAAAAACAACTAAATTATATTAATGGTATAAAAAAAAATTTACACTATTAATATATTTAATATGTTATAACACGTAATCTGTCTTTATTTATTTATTTATTAACATGTCTTAATCACTTTTTAACACAAGCCATAACTTCAATGCTCTGAACCTTCGACTTAAAGATATTTGCCAATCTTTGTAATCAATCACTAGTTTTGAGTCCGTGGCTTTGTTTCTCAAGCATCTGGTGTTGTTGTCAAAGATTTTGTCAGAGAAGGTGCGTTCTAATCTGAGGCCCTGCTCCACTAGTCACCTCGAGGTCTGGATGGTGTACTAGCTGGTGATGGTGCTGGAGCAAAAGACCGGTAATGAGACTGCTGGAGATGTTTTCCCTCCGATCTAGGCTGAAAAATCATATAACTGTCTGTCCTGGCACTCTTGGCCTCTCTCCACCTCTAATACACCACCTCCATATGCTGGGCGTGTAAAATTATGCGGGGAAAATCCATGCTCTGATGCAGCATGGTGATCCTATAATCCTTATCCAAGTAGTCCACCACTCCATGTATAAACCTGCTTACCCGAGCTCTCTGATCTGCCACTAACTCTGGTGCATACTTGGATAAGCGGGTGAACTCCAAAGCATACTCTTGAACTGTCATGTTACCCTACTTTAAGTTCACAAACTTTGCCGTTTTCAGCTCCCTCATCTCACGAGAGAAGAACCGATCTAGAAAGGCGGCATGAAACTCATCCCAACTGATAGGGCCTGCTCCCACTGCCCTACTATCTTTCCACTGTTTGATCAAATATGCTTAACCCCTTTCAGCTGATAAGAGGCAAGTCGATGCACTCCCCATTTGTCACTCCCATGACCTGGGTGGCCTTCGGAATCTCATCAATGAACTCGTGCAGATCCTCGTCCACTTTTGACCCAAGGAACTCTGGTGGGTTCATCCTCAGAAAATCCCTGACCCGAGCCGCCACCGCATTCCCGTTCTGGGGGATATGTGCTACCGCTTGCTGGTTAACCTGGGCGGTCAAGGCCTGTGCTAGCATCCTGGATAGTTGTCCTAAATTCAACGTGGGCAACCGGCTCCGATGCATGGTGCTCATGGACTGATGGGGCTTGTTGGTGCCCGTCTCCGTTGCCACCCTCGTGACCATTCCCATTCCCATTTTTTCTGCCGTTAATTCTACGGGGAGGCATGATTCTAGAATCGTGAATAGCACGAGTTAGAAGAATAGAGAAAAATTTCACTGCACGACATAGATCGTGAAAGAAGAAAAATATTTTCTAAATGTTTCATAGCCTCTTCGTCATAAGTGTGGCGCGCTTCACACCTATGAAAAAGACTCTACTTAACGCAGCTTTCGGATGCTCTAGGACACTTCAAATCTATTGCTTTGATACCAAGTTTGTCACAACCCGAACATAGGCCCAGATGGGGACACGGATCAAGGAATCCCGAGGGACTCCAAGTCGACCCATGGCATGAACATTCATTCTACTCAATCAACAAAAGTGGAAGATCAATATGAATAACATAGCAGAAGTCTAAACATAATATGAAATCTGAGATACATCACATGAGTTTAAAGATGAATATAACTAGGTCCGAGAAATCCTCTACCGAGTTGATGGGACAAGAACCCAACTAACTCTATTAAAACTGAAACTGAAAATATAAGATAGCGGATGAGAGATGGTCCTCGGGAGATGAGGACTCACCAACTGAGATAGGCTGCTAACTCGGAAAAGCTGGCTAAGGCTGGGGCTGAGTTTGAGTGCTGGAGCCTATATCATGAAATGATACAACATAGAGTATGCGGTCAGTACGTGGAATGTACCGAGTATGCAAAGTAAGTAAAACGGATAATTTAAAATACATAAAAGTTCATAAGAGTAGAACAACATGATCGTAATGTAGATACTATAATGTAAACATAAGGCTCAAGGTTTTCAAAACATTTGTAAATTAACCATAATCATAATCATAAGAGAAAAAGCTTTATTGAACATTATTTGAGCCAAAGTGCATAATTATAAACATGCGTAGATCGTGAGGAACAGTGGGAGATTCTTATAACCAACATACCCCGTATAAGCACACGTGGAGCCTGATCTGTAAACCCCTAGTAGGGAGGGTGTTCGTATCTTGCCAAGGATAGAACCATGAAAAAGGTGTGATATCACTCATGAAAGGCCTATTCTACAAAAGGGACAGTCTCAAGGGAGGTCCCATCATGACCTACGATGGCACGTAGTTTTGAGAGTCGAGGCAAAATCTAGATCCCGAACCTACTCGGTGTTAAATACTACTCCCAAAACATATATAGTGCTCATAGGATAATATACATGAAATTCATGGACTAGTTAAATCATGATAATCATAAGCTTGCTTGAAAATACGTGAACTAACATGAAATAAGGCGAAGTGAGCCAGCCATAGCGTAAGTCATAAATCATGAGGTTCATGCATACTTGTAAAATATGTATATACTTATTGTCATAAATCCATGATGAGAATTTGAAACAAATCATATCATAGTCATAAATCATAATGGGTTAATGAACATCAAAATCAGTAAATTATAACTTGATTTATCATGAAACATGCATAATTGGACATAGTTTTGTAAAAAATTTAGAAATTTAAATAGTTATAAAATCTTCTCATGATTAGAGTAAAACATGCATTTATACATGAGAGGAATTAGCCCATAGATAGATCCTAAAGTTTCATAAGAATTAGGATAAAAAGCCCATAGAATTATCAATAAATTTCATGAATTAGAGAGAGATTGGGCATGACTATGAACAAATTCACCCATTCATAACCCTACATACTTGAGATGGACTGGTTTCACCATTCCCTTGATTGACCAATGAAGAAGTGAAGAAACTTGAAGAATTAAGCGATCATCTCTTTAGCTCTCTAAGTTTGCATGCATGAGTAGGAATTGTCTAGAATGAACTTGGCCCTCTTAATACTCACTTGTTCATAGTTTAAAACGGCGTAGTTTTAGGCCTTAGGATTATAGGAATTACGGATAAGACCTTACTAAATTCGCAGAAAATAACTGACTGTCAATCCCCACGAGGGACTGGATGAGTTGTCTTCCAGGGCCACGACTTGAAGCCACCAATCGTTGAGAATACACTGCCAACATTTTCCCGAGGCTCATCTGGACACTGCAGTCGTTACTAGTGATCACAACTCGTGGTCATCACTCGTGGTCTTCACTGCCCAAAAGTCATCACCTCTTAGCCAAACTTGACCACGGTTGACTTAATGAGTCGTGGGGTCTGACCAAGACTCGTGGTCATGCCCGTGATGACCCCAAATATAAAATTTTCAATCTCAAGTCCAGCACCTCACTACGAGTCACTTCATGACTCGTAGTCTAGTCACAAAATGACTCGTTCTGTGACCGGTACAGAATTTTCGTTTTCTCTGTTTTAACTCCCCGGTCTGATCTTAGGATTTTTAGGGCATTACAGTGCAGATGGAACTGAAAACAAATTCGAAAGATTGTTTAAAAGTTTGGTTGGTGGCTTAAATTATCTAATGCACACTCGACCTGGCATTGCTTTTTCTGTTAGTGTTGTGTCCAGATTTTTGCAAAGTCCGACAAAGTAATATTTTGGTGCTGCAAAAAGAATTTTTCTCTATGTTGCTGGAACAACAAACTTTGGCATCTGGTATTCTAAAGCACCAAAATTTGAATTGGTTGGCTTTGCCGACAGCGGTATGTAAGTACGCTTGGATGATCAAAAAAGCACTTCTTGTAGTTGTTTCAGCTTTGGTTCTGGAGATGTGACATGGAGTTCAAAGAAGTAGGAGACAGTAGCTTTGTCAACATCTGAAGCAGAATATACAGCAGCAGCTTTAGCAGCATGACAAGCTTTATGGCTCTGAAATTACTTGCGAGATTTTAGTTACGAGCAAGGAGGCAAGCTGAGATTTTTGTGATAACAAATTAGCAATTGATATGGCTAAGAATCCCTCTTTCCATGGTAGAACTAAACATATTGATGTGCAATATCACTTCATTCGGAAGCTGGTAGCTGATAGAAGAATTGTGCTGATATTTTGTGGGACAAATGAGTAACAGGTGGATATATTTACAAAGTCTATTCCTCGGGCTAAGCATGAATTTTCAAGATGCGGTTGGGAGTGTGTGATTTTGAATCAAGGGAGTGTTAGTTGACTGATTCTAAAGTCACTATCACTAATTTTAGGAGTCTTTTTTACGTTTTCAGTTAACTAGCTTAATGAGTCTAATTAGTTGAAGTGCCTAGAGTTAGCAAGTCATGAGATAGTCTTCGAACTAGTGCCCTATTTCTTCTCTAGATGCATTTGCTTCCCAAGTACTATTTAAAAGTCTTGTATGCTTTGGTTTTCTAAGTATTATGAAATACGATTAAGTTTCTCTCTGTTTTCTATTTGTATTACCTGTGTTTCTTTCTTTGCCAATATGTGTGTGTGTGTAACATTTGATTTTGATATATGATTAGCAAAAATCAACTAACATTAAATTACACTTGAGTTTTCGGTTTAATACCGATATTTTTAGCTTAACAAATCCAATAATTTGATGTAGTGTTTTGTATTGATTTTTTTGAAAAGGGAGTGTGATATTTTGCTTTAATAATGATTTTCTTTTTGGTAGAATGATATATATATATATGAATTTGATTATTGGTATATGATTAGTAAAGGAATCAACTAGCATTAAATTATACTTATTTTGCTTTAATAATGATTTTTGTTTTTTGGTTGAATGCTTTAATAATGATTTATTCCGTTATGCTTTTGTAGGATACTATGATTGTTTGACTACCAAATCAATTAAATTACTATTTTTATTAATGGTGTCTATTAATTAATTATTTTAATCATGTTGATTGAATTTAGAAAAATATTTAAGAAAATCGACATTTCTACTTATAATTATTTAAGTAGTTAATTCTTCTTCTTCATTCATTCCATTGTGCTTTTGTAGGAGACTATGTTTGACTACCGCATCAATTGAATTACTATCTTTTTAATGGTATCTATTAATTAATTATTTCAATCATATTAGTTGTATTTAGAAAAAATATTTAAGAAAATCGACATTACTACTTATAATTGTTTAAATAGTTATTGTTTTCGTCATTTAAATATATTACTACTTGATCATATTAGATTCATACCCCATCTTATATATCATAATTGTAAAATCGAAAAATTAGATCGAATAAATCCAAATTAAAAGAAAAACAAATTAGATCGACTTTATTTTAATTCGAATTAATGTCATATTTTCAAAATCAAAAATCAAAAATCAAAATGAAAAATGTAAAATAAAACGAAAATCGATACAGACCTGCCCCGCCAGTGAATCTCAAGCAAATGCATTCCCAGTTCATCAAATTTGGAGCCACACTAGCTGAATTTTTCCTCATTAATCCACATATAGTTCATCCCCTAAATTGCACAATTGGTTTCTATTAAAAAAAAACCTTTTCGGGTAATGTTTTTAAGCTTAGGTTGGTGAATGATATTTATCTACAGTCAAACCTCTTTATAATAGTCATTTGTTATATAAATAATTAGAATAAGGATATCAAACTTTCTTAAAAAAGTGAGTACTTCCTTCGTTCCATTTTAATTGCTAGGTATACTAAAAATAGTTGTTTCAAAATACTTGCTAGTTTCAAAATTCAAGAGATAATTAATCATGTTTTTTCAGTTCTACTCTTAGTACTTAAAGTCATTCTAATAAATATGAAAAGAATTATTATTGTATGTTTTTTCAAAAAAAATTAATAGAGAGTTATATTAGTCAAATTACCGTCACTACTAATTTTTCTCAATAAATATGCAAATCTTATCCTATCATTTACGTCTTCGTTAATTCTTTAGAGTGATGTATGATCTATTGCAATCGATATACCTTTATATTGAAGAAAAAAAATAAAACAACAAAAAGGGGATGTTTAGTCAAAAGGAGGAACAAAAGGTAGAATTATATATATATATATATATATATATATATACTATATATATTTATTTATTTATTTATTTTTGTTTTTTCTTAATGGACCAAATTGTTTAGCTACTGTTTAGTTTTGGTGTTGATTTCTATTAATGCATGGATCATTGGTCGAAGATGAGTTTAACAACTGCCTCTGCTGAAATGTTTATGCGATTAAATAAGGTTTTGTCACCTTGAAAAAGAAAATGACATAGATAATGGTTGTTACTATCTTAATTTTTGTGATTTATTTTTCATTTTAATTTGTCTCAGAATAAATGATATCTTTTTATATATTTCTAATATTATGTGCTAATGATGAGCTAATGCTACAAGACTTGTCACTTCAGCAATTGGTGTGCCCATATCCAAGTGGCCAAGTGGCTTTTAATAGACGTAGGTGCTAACATTTTCTAGTGTTGGACTATTTCCTTCCTATCCTTCTTATATCCGGTGTCTAATTCGTTTGACCGGAGATTGTTGAAAAGTAATAACGTCCATGAATGTAAATTCAAAAATAATATCTTTTCAATCGCCTTTTTCATATTTCTTGAATAGGTTGCTTCTTCTAGCATCAGAGAAACATGAAAAAGTGATTGGAAAATATTTTAGGTGTTATGTGCTAATGTTAAATAATCGGTGTATCCACACCTATTCATGGCCAAGTAGGTTCGATATTGGAGAAATATTTTGTAACATCAATTTTCAAATATAGAAGTGTTCTATTTAAAATTGATGGCGTCCCCCTCCTTTTCTTCAGTGGTGTATAAGATATGAACTTAAATTGTATATGTTCATGAATAAGTGTTTTCTCTGGGTGTTTCGCCAGGTTACGAACGTGTTTGGTAGGGTGTTTCATGTTTTTCATTTTCTTTTGGAGTGAGATCTGTCAGTTTCTCAAATCTAGCCTTCGCACATTATTGCACACAATTTCCGATGATTACAAATATTAGAAATCTGGTTGCTCTTTCTTCAAATGTTAATGATTACAGAGAATATTATATTAGACATGTACTATTTATTAAAACTAATTCTTAAGGAAATAAAATAGAGGGAATGAAATTTAAACAAATGTCTTTGTGCATTTCTCTCTTATTGGATAGGAAAGAGAGAACTCATGCCTTATATATAAAAATATATCGTTTAACTCATAAAGAGTTTAGAAGAGAGAGTCTTCTTTCGCGTTGTCGTCAATATTGTTTAGTTTGGACTCAATTGATATATATTTTGGACCAAATTCATTTAATATTTTCGTTATTTATTTTCTAAATGCTAATATTTTTTTTAATATTTAATTTAAAATTCGTGAAATTTTTAAATAATCTATTTATTTTTAGACAGAACACTACCTTTAACAAATAGGCATGTCACACTATTGATATCTAATTTCGCGGCTATAAATTTTGAGGCTTCACGCAGTTTTTTCACCAAAGAAAACATCAAACTTTCCTCTCTTCTACATTCTCACCATCATTTTTTAAAAAGTAAAAAAATGTAAGTGTCAGAATGTGATCATGTTCCGCCATTTGGGTAATCAGTTCTATAATCTGCATTGCCGCTATTACGAAACGTTTTCATTTTATTCTGGGAGGAAGTAATTCAATTTCTTGGAAACAGTGAGAAAGTAATAATTTCTTAAGCACACAAATAACGTAGATAAAATATTTTCTGCTTCTTTCTATATTTCTATTTTACACATTATTTTGTTTCTTCATTAAAAACTAAAATTATTATTAACGAACTATTCGAAACACAGGAACTAACAAACTAATTGGAGGGTCAAAATAAAAAATAGAAATTAAATCAAAAGCACAAAAACAGGTCTTGACGATGATAAAATTCTTACAGAAATAAAAAAAAATATCGCATCAAAGAACACACGATGAAAATGACAGATGATACACAATAAAAATAAAAATAATTAAAGTGTATATTGATAACAAATAAATTTTCACACTATCAAAGAAATATATTTAATATGTTATAACACGTAATCTGACTTTATTTATTTATCAATTATTGATAGTGTAAAAATTCATTTACACTATCGACGTAGCATAACGTAACCTTTTTAGCATGACATTGGCATGAGTTCGAATGATTAAAGCCATATCGATATGGCGATAGTCCGTAAGAGGTGCACCAATAGCGAAACGTATCACACCAATTCCTCAAGCCATTGCATGGTCATGTATATCCCCACATGAATTAATAAACTCAAAAGCTTAGCATTAAAGCATTTCACTTGGCCTTCATCAACAAATGCTTCAAGCTTTCTTTCTAGTGTCAATGGTGAAACCCTAAAACACACCATAGAAAAATTTCTAGGGGCCGCGATTTCGAATCTTTCATCCAAAGCTACAAGTCTTTCAAAATGTTTAGCCATTTTGATATGACCGTATGAAAACCCTTTGGAATTGGATACACCATAAGTTCTTAACACAAGCCATAACTTCAATGCTCTGAACCTTCGACTTAAAGATATTTGCCAATCTTTGTAATCAGTACTAGTTTTGAGTCTGTGGCTTTGTTTCTCAAGCACTCTGGTGTTGTTGTCAAAGCTTTTGTAAGAGAATTTGAATCTTTTACCCAAAGGCAACAAGAATCCAAGGTGGAGAATAACCATTTGTGTGCATTAAGGCTGAAAGAGTAACACGCTCAAGAAGATATTTATGAATAACTTTGATATTTATATGCGCTCACAACATAAAATGAGACCACCTAAAGATAAATACACATGTAGTGGTAAGTAATGAAATAAGGCAAGTAACCTGAAAAGTAAAATAGTAGGATAACTGAAAAAGTTTACATTTTCCCCGGAAGATATTGAATAACTTTATGTTATGCACTGACAACACAAAATGAGACCACCTAAAAAATAAATACGTACATACACATAATCGTTCATAATGAGGTAAGTAACCTGAAAAGTAAAACAGGATACTTGAAAGAGTATGCATTTTCAACATCATCAAGAAGATATTGAATAACTTTGATATTTATATGCACTGACAACACAAAAAATGAGACACACAAAGATAAATACATATATTTACCTAATCATTCATAAGAATTAATGAGGTAAGTAACATGGAAAGTAAAACAATAGGATTACCTGAAAGAGTATGCATTTTCAACACCATCAAGAAGATATTGAATAACTTTAATATTTATATACACTGACAACACAAAAAGAGATTACCTAAAAGATAAATATATACGTGCACCTAATCGTTCATAAGAATTAATGAGGTAAGTAACCTGAAAAGTAAAAAAGGATACCTTAAAGAGTTTGTATTTTCAACACTATCAAGAAAGTATTGAATAACTTTAATATTTATATGCACGCGCCACAAATGAGACCAACTAAAAGATAAATACGTATGTACACCTAATCGTTCACTAAGAATTAATGGAGTCAAGTAACTCAGTAAACAGGATACCTGAGTTTTCATTTTCAATACCATCAAAAAGATATTGAATAACGTTAATATTTATGCATTGACAACACAAAAAATAAGACCACCTAAAAAAGATAAATACACCCTAATCGTTCATAAAAACTAATTAAATGAAGTAGAAGAATAAAACGATTGTAGAATACCTGAAAGAGTTTGCATTTTCAACACCATCAAGAAAATGTTGAAATTCAGGGCAAATGCATGCACTTCCTGCATAGGCTGCATCAACGTGTACCCAAATCCCATATTGTTTAGCAATTTCACATAGTGGCTTCAAAGGATCAACAGCTGTTGTTGAAGTAGTCCCAATAGTTGCACACAAGAATAAGGGTATTAATCCAACTTTTATATCTTCTTGAATTGTTACACTGAGTGATTCTGGGCATAGAGCAAACTCAGTAGCCTTTGTTGTTGGAGACGCTCTAAAATTTTCAGGTTTGATCCCAGAAATCTTAACAGCCTTTTGAAAAGAAAAATGAGTTTGATCAGATGCATATACTACTAGCTTGTCAATATTCTCTCTTCAATTTTTTTCCAACATTTGTTCTCTTGCAGCAACAATAGTGCACAACATGGCTTCACAAGTTGTACCTGGTAAAATAAATATTAAACTTAAACATTACTATTAAAATTCATATGTCTAGAAAGTAGGATCATTTAGCTAATTGAATTTTCTTATAGTCATGACTAATCCGTAGCTAAATATGATTCTCCATTTTGATCTACAACAAGATGATAAATATATCCATTTTAATTCGAATAATTAATACCTTGTAAAACACCTCCACCACCATGGCCTGAAAAAGGTATGTCTTGGAAGATTTATCATTTTTCCAAGCCAATCCATGACAATATGCTCTCTAGTTCAGTAGCAGCTGGTGATGCTATCCAACTAAAGCCAACCACATTAAGACCAGCACTAAGCATTTCACCTAAAATTCCAGCAGTGCTTGAAATACATGGAAAGTAAGCAAAGAAATTTGGACTTTGCCAATGAGTCAAGCCCGGAAAAATATCTTTTGGACATCTTCCAAGTATTTTCTCAAGTGTTTCAGGTTGGTTTGGTGCAGAACTTGGTACTAGTTTTTCAAGATAGCCAGGTTCAACTTGACTACGAACAGGATACTTTTTCGATATTGTGAAGTAGTCAGCTAGGGAAATCCCAACCATCATATGACCTTGTCTTCTGAATTCCTCCAGGATAAAGAGTCATATTTGTATTTCCTGAGAATTGAGTACTATTAAGTACAAGTTCAAAATCAGAGATGATTTCAAAAGTACTATCCATGTACAAGGCGGAATACGAAAGAAAAAGAACTAAAAAATTCTTGATGTTGGTTGTGGAAGTGCAACTTTAGATAGAGATTTGTAAGCTAGCTATGAGGTATGAAATTTGTGGATGGTGAGCTATGAGGAATGAAATTCGTGGTTAGAAATTTGTGGTGGATGGAAGGCTATGAGGAATGAAATTCGTGTTGATGAGTGAGCTATGACGAATTGGCAAGCTTAATTTATACTATCTTCATTTTTACCTATAGTGTTTAATTATTCACGAATGTTGACAACACTTAGTACTATTTTTATTCAATCTTTAATGTTCAATTGTTATCTAAATTATTATGAATATAACTAACAAGACATTGTACTATCTTTATTTTATATATCTTATTCAATTAGACAAGACTTTCTCAATTGCTCACTAAGTCAAGCACGATGACTTGACTAGACTTTATACTATCTTATTCTATCTGCAGTATCTTGTTCACTTATTCACAATTCATGACAAATGACACTAATTAAGTTCATTCTACGTATCTTATTCAATTATTCACAGCTCATAACTGATTGACAAAACTTTCTCAATTACTCACTGAAGTCATGTGTGATGGCTTGGCTAGAGTTTATACTATCTTATTCTATAGTTCAGATTATTCATTTGAGAAGCATTTTGAGGAAGTAATAAAAGTTGAAAATGAATGGCCTCACCTTCATTAGTGGTATTCATTGGTGCGTGTTGTGAACTTCTAATACACGTTCATAATATATTTAATTCTCTCACTATGATTACACAAAATATTATATCTAATGGAGTAGCATGAATTATTAAAATTATATTATATTTTTCTATATGTAACTTATTTCCTATGGATTAAAACAAAATACATGAAAACTTATAAGAAACCATAAATGGTATCATCAATCTCAAGGTTGAGACATGAATTCATCAGCTAATTATTATTTCAAAGTGTCATTTGTCATCATCCAACCTATCGGAAATATTTTAACTCATAAAAAGTTTTACCACTTTTGATTGATCAAGATAATAAATAAATTACATGAGCCATTATAATTATATCAAGATTAAGAATATAAAAAAGTACATTTAATGATCTAGAAGTTATTTCATAAAAATTCAGAACATAAACAATCATCTCTCTTTGATTCGTTCAACATACAAAAGTACTAACACAAAAAATTAAAATGCGATCACTTTAATAATCAAGAATAAATTATCTTTCATCTTGTGTTACACTAATGCTACTGACATGTCACTTCAGCAATTGATATGCCCATATCCAAGTGCCCAAGTGACTTCAATAGGACATGCAATTGCAACACTTTCTAGTGGTGAACTATTTCTCTTCTTATCCTTCTTGATATGGATCCAACCTTATATCAAGTGTCTAATTCGTCTGACTAAAGATTGTTGAAAAGTAATGACTTCCATGAATTTAAATTTAAAAGTGATATCTCTTCAATCGCCTTTTTCATGTTTCTTGAATAGATTGCTTATTCTAGCATAAGAAAAACATGAAAAAAATAGTGGAGAAATATTTTAGGTATTATATGCTAATGCTAACAATTGATATATTCATACCTATTCATGGCCAAGTAGCTTTGATATTGGAGAAACATTTTGTAACATCAATAGACAAAGATAGAAGTGTTTTATTTAGAACCGATGAGGGTCTCCCTTCTCTTCTTCAGTGGTGTATAACACATAAACTTAAATTGCATGTTCATAAGTGTTTTGCTCAGATGCTTCTAACACTTTTGAACGTGTTTAGTAGTGTTTCAAGTTCTACTTTTGTTTTAGGTGTGAATACGCGCATTTCTTAAGTTTTGTTGCTCATTGTTTGCACATGAATCTTCGGCGATTACAAAAGATTAGAAGTCTAGATGCTCTTTTTTCAAACATTAGTGGTTACGGAAAATATTATATCGTAGTAGCATTTTTTGTGTATGTAGATTGACAACTATTTAATTATTTTAAAAGTTTCCTCTCTCTGTGCTCTATTTCAGTGTAGATGCGAAAAGAAGCAAACAGAGCGAGGAGGATAAAGTATTCGAGGAATTTCCTGGACATAGCAATTAATTTACCAAAATGGCAACATTACTTTGGGAGATCTGTACAACATTATTGTTAGAGTCCCACATCGTTTGTGGGATGAAAACATGGACCCCTTATATGATTTTAAGCAATACAAATAATTAGTTGATGTGAATGCAATGCGAGTGGAAAATGTTTCCTTTGGCTCAATATGAGACAAAAGGTATTGAGTCAAAGGAACATTTTCATACTCGATCGAGTTCACATCTTCAGAGATTTTAAATATAAAAAAAAAAAAAAAGATCCCCACATATTGGGGGGTTGTATTTCCTTCTTCATTCCCTAAAGGTAGATGCATAGCTTCCATCAATATTCATTTTAAAGGTACCTTACTTTGACTCCTTTCCCAATCTAATCTTTTATCTTTTTAGTGGAGTGTTTTTGTTAGAAGAAAAAAAAATTCGAAAAAAAATAAGTGATTTTTAGTGTTTGATAAATAAATAGAAATATTATTTCAAAAAAGTATTTATATATAATCAATACCAACACTATGAGGTTGGAGTGGGGTAGGGCGTGGAGGTGGTGGAGATGGAGTTTCTTAGAAGATAGGGGATTATAGTGCCACTTGTGAAATTTGTTGTCCCAATTTTCAATAGGTAAGTTGTTTTATGTTTTAGTTTTAAGGGATATGTTTTGTTAGATAATGTTTTTCAAAAAAAATTGATCAACCAAACATGAAAAACTATCCAAATAATATCTATACAAAACACACTCTTATATATACCAACATGTGGAGAAATTAATAAATATTAGGCGTAAAGGCTTTAATCTCATTATAATTTTTGGCGCAACGCTAAGAGTTATGTTCTATAGTCAGGAGATCACAATTTTATTAAGTCTTGAAAATAATGTCTCTTAAAAATGTAAGCACAATAGATTCAATATTGCTCGACTTTTCTTTCAATTCCTTGAGCAAAAACTCAAAACCTTGAAATATCCTCATTTTACTTATCAAACATGATAACTTTCCTATGCCTAGATAAACAAGGCTTGAATTCTTTTTGAATATAACTTTCTAGGATGTCTAATATAAAGAAAAAAATGCTGGTCGCATTTTATATTGAACGCCGACATATTAGTCACATTTTGCTATTGAAAATCACCCCTTTGCAAATGTTAGTAGATGTGGAAAGCTCCTCTGGGAGGGCAGTGTATTTGTCTCGAGTCTGTGTGATCTACATCACTATAAAAATTAGTTGAAGATATAAATGATATTGAGTCAGAAGCTGTTCCATTAACTCGCTACGTAGATAGTTATACAGCATTATGGAAGTTGGCAAGGTAAATGCTATTCGGTTTGAAAATGTTATTGTTACTCAATATATGGGATATATTTTTTGAGAGGCAACGGAACATTTCCAGACTCAATATGTCGTTAACATCTTCAACTAATTCTCTACTGTGATGTATGATCTGTTGCAATCTATATACATTTATATTGGAATACGAAGAAGAAATAGAACAACAAAAAGGGATGATTGTACGAGAGGAACAAAGGTTATTTTCTTAAAGGACTAAATTGTTTTGCTACTAATTTAGTTCTTGGTGTTTAAATTTCTATTCATGCATGGCTCATTGGTTGAATGAGTTTCATATTTTAATGACAAGGGGTTTCCAAAATGGGTCTTAGTGCTTGTTTTTTTGCTTGTCTTAATTTATTATTGACTTCCTTTTCAAATCTTAGGTATAGATACGGTATATTGTTCCATGAATTAATAAATATATATACTTGTACATAGAATTCTAACTTGAAAAGAATAAAAGGAAGATCCTAGAAATATGATATCAAACCTTACAATGCATGGGACTACATTCATTACTTAACACTCCTTCTCAAGTTACAAGCATAATGTGGTCATGTCTTGTTGCAAAAGTAATAGACTCGATTTTTATTAGCATTTTTGTGAGCAAATCGGCCATTTGCTCTCTTGTCTTCATGTAACCTATGGAAAGTAAGTTTTTCTAGATCTTCTCACGAATAAAGTGACAGTTCACCTCAATATGTTTTGTCCTTTCATGATACATCAGAGCGAGGTGATATGAATTCGAAACACCTTGATTATCACCAAGGTGTACTATGCTTTGATGCAATTTCCTTGAGAAGCTGATGTATCACATAATCTCATACATAATCTATTCCATAGATTTATACTCGGATTCTGCATTGTGAGACAACATTTTGTTCTTACTTATTCATGATATAAGGTTTCCACCCACAAAGACATAATAGGCAGTAGTAGACATTCTATCAATCTAATCCATGATCGTTATATAATATGTCAAGTCTAGAGGCTCCTTTTAAGTAACATAGAATATGTTCCAGAACTTCCCAATGTTTGACCATAGGAGCGGACATGAATTGGCTAGCTTGCAGCAAAGCAATATTCAAAACGAGTTATAATGAGATATTTTAGTTTACTAACTAATCTCATGTATCTTTACGGATTGTCAAATCTTTCATAAGATGCACATTAGAGCTCTTGGATAGTGCAGGTTTGGCCACCAACTTTTTCTAGTTTATGCAAGCAAATCAAGAATATACGTTCTTTAGTACAAAATAAATTTCCTTCTTGCTTCTGCTTACTTCCACTCCCCGGAAATATTTCAACGACCCCAAATCCTTCATGTGAAATCTAGTATGCATAAAGGAATTAAGAGAGGAAATCCCAACAAAGCCTCTTCTTATAATAACAACATCATCGACATATACAAATAAAAAAGGATAAAGTCGCCGAAAAAATTGAGTGATCACATTTACCCATTTTAACATAGGGTCCTGAACTACCTCACTAAACTTATCAAACCAATCTCCGAGACTCTTCTTCAAGCTCTACATGAATTTCTCTAAATATGGGCTTTCCAATACTCTCTTAGCAACAAAATCGGGTGATTGATCTTGCACACTTCTTCATGTAGCTCACCTTAATGTAATGCATTTTTAATATCCAATTGACGCAAAGGTCAATGCTCAGAGGAACTAAGAGAAATTAACAAGCGAACAAGTGAGTTTATTGTCGAGAGAGAAGGTTCCTGAATAATCAACCCAAATGTACGAGTATACCCTTTAGCCACAGTATAGCCTTAATTCTTGCCGCAAATCCATTTGGATTAACTTTCCCTGTAAACACGCACTTGTTAGAAATTTCGTGAACCGTACTAATTTATGTAGGTATTGGTGAATTTATGTGCACCTCATAAATCTCAAAAGTTCCTTATGTATTCAAAATTAAACTCAATTATTAAGTTAAGGTAGTGGTGGAAATTGGAACTATAACCTATATATATGTAGCTACCCATCCATTCCTCCTAGCCCTGGTCCAAATAGCAAATGGAGTAATAGCAATTTAGAAAATGGATATGGCAAATGGAGTAGAACCAATTTAAAAAGTGGATATGTCTAATTTGAGAACTTTGGCACATTGTCACTAATTTGAAAGTAAAGCAAGTTGCTTTAAGTGTAAGTATGGAACACCAGTTGTCTTTATAGAGAAGGAGTATGCAGACCATATGAGGATAATATTTGCAGACTCTTGGGAGATAAGCTAGTTGTTCATAAATTAAGCAAGCGTGAATTCGCTGAAATCAATTGCCTTTCTTGACCGTGTGGTCTCCAAAAGGGTATTCTATTGGATCCTCAAAAGATAACAACAGTCAAGGACTGGCCAAGTTCCACTTTTCCATTTGATATTAGGAGTTTCTTAGGCTTAGTCGATTATTATAGATGGTTCGTTGAAGGGTTCTCCTTCATTTCTATACTGACCAAACTAACTCAAAAAGAAGGTGAAGTTTCGGTTATAAGATGCATGTAGAGAAGAGCTTTCAGAGTTAGACTGTTTCCCCACCACAACCCTAGTTCTTACTCTGCCAGAAGGTTTAGACGAGTTTGTGATTTATTGTGATGCCTCGAGGATTGGCCGTGGGTGTGTTCTAATGTAACATGGTAAGGTAATAGCTTATGCCTCCAGATTGCTCAAAATTTATGAGAATAACTACCGAATCCTTGATCTTGAATTGGCAGCGGTGGTGTTCGCATTGATGGGGTTCATATGGATGTTTTCCCTAACGATCACAAAAGTCTATAGTATGTGTTCGGTTAGAAGGACTTGACTCTGCGTCAGAGAAGGTGATTAGAGTTGTTGAAAGACTATGACATGAGTGTCTTGTATCACCCGGGTAAGGCTAATGTAGTGGCTGATTCCCTCAGCAGATTGTCTATGGGGAGTGTTGCTCATGTTGAGGATAATAAGAAGGCTGGTTAGAGATGTTCACGGTGGCTCGGTTAGAGGTCCAATTGGTTGACTTAGCGAGATGGTGGAGTTGTAGTGGGTTGAATCCTCCTGGTGGTGGGGGTTAAGTCAAAGCTGGATGAAGACCCAATTTTCTCAAGTTGAAGGAAGCAATCCTAAAGAAAGAGGTAAGCGTTCTCAAAAGGAGGTGTTGTACTCCATTATCGGGGGAAGATTTTTGTTCAAGATGTGGGTGATTTAAGACAGTGGTGTTATTAGGCACAGCTCCCGGTACTCTATCCACCTAGGGACACCAAGATATGCATGTGATCTACGAAAGGTCTACTGGTAGAACGATTATGAAGAAGGACATTGTAGAATTCGTGGCTAAGTGTCCAAATTGCCAGCAGGTCAAGATTGAACATCAAAGACCTAGGGGGTATGACTCCAGGACATTAAACGAGTCCTACTTGGAAGTGGGAAAGTGAATATGAACTTTATCACAGTCCTACCTCATGCTCGTCGACAGCATGACTCCATTTGGATGGTAGTAGATCTGATGACTAAGTCAGCACATTTTCTACCGGCTAAGACCATAGATACGTAGAGGATTATGCGAGACTGTAAATCCGGGTGTTAATCAACTACACAGGGTTCCTTTTTCCATCATTTCATATAGAGGTACTCAGTTCACCATGCATTTAAAGATTCATTCCAAAAAGAACTTGGTACTCGGGTCAAACTCGGCACACTTTTTCACCCACAAACAGATGTCCAGGTTGAGCGGACAATTCCAAGCTTTGGAAGATATGTGTAGGGATTGTGATCGATTTCAAGGGCAGTTGGGATGATTACCTGCCTCTCATTGAATTTGCCTTGCAATAACAACTACCACTCCATGCGAGATGGTCGTGATGAGGCATTATATGGTAGGAAGTTGCAGATCTCCTATAGGGTTATTTGAGGTTGGTGAAGCTACCTTGATAGGACCCGATTCAGTACATGAGGCCATGCAGAAGATTCAACTTATCAAAGAACAGCATTTCGAAAATAGCTCAAAACCAACGAAATCGCATGCGAGATGTAAGGAGAAGGGAGTTGGAGTTTGTTGTGTATGATTACGTATACTAGAAAATCACACCTATGAAAGGGGTGATAAGATTTGAAAAGAAATAAAATCTCAGTCTCAGATATATTGGCCCTACAGAATCCTGAGATGCATTGGCAATGTGAAAACTACGAGCTGGAGTTGCCGGCAAAGTGCTTATCGGTGCACCCAATCTTCCATATGTCCTTGTTGAAGAAATGCATCGGTGACTCGACCTAGTAGTACCTCTAGAGTATGTTGGCGTAAAGGACAATATTTCTTATGAAAAAGTTCTCATTCATATCCTAGACAGTCAAGTTCGTAAGTTAAGAAACAGAGAAGTAGCTTTAGTAAATGTTTTATGGAGGAACTGACTATTGGGGAGCTACATGGGAAGCAGAAGCCGGACATAATGGCTAAATACTCTCATCTTTTTCCTTCTAGTTCAATTTTAGCATCAGGTATTAAATTTCTCCTCGAGTACTCTTGAGTTCCATACTCATCAGCCCTATTCATGTTTAAATGTGCACCCTAGTTGCATAAGTTCAGTTAGTATGTCTATCTCGGTTCGGAGTCAGTCACTCCTTCATAAATCAGTTTATAGCTTTCAATTCAGGATTGTAGTTCTTTCCCCAGTCTTCCATTATGCTTAATCTACTTTTGAGGATGAATGTTTAGAGGGAGATATTGTAACACTCCAAAAGTTTCTTAGACTAAATCTAGACTTAGAATGAAAAATCAGAAAGGGGCAGAAAATTTTGCCTCTGAATGACTCAACTAACAAGTCGTTGTCAATAACAACGTGTGTGAGTCGTGTCGGCCCCCTCTGATTTTTCTGGTTCATCGGCAACACAACAACCCGTTGTTCCTAGTAATGGGCTGTTGTCTTGATCCATTGGTACCAGTCCAGGAACCACGATCAAGAACAGTCCTCCAAACTACGAGGTTAACGACGAGCCATTGTGGGGTACAACGACTTGTCATAAGGAGTCGTTGGAGAAGAATTAGAAATCCCTTGGTAACGCGGTTGGTGCCAACAACTCATTGTTTCTTGTAACGGGTCATTTTGTCCGTCCATTGTTCAGTTCTAGTAGCTAGGGTTTCCAGACCCCGATACCAATGACTAGATCGAACAAGCCATGGTTCCTCCAATGATCCGTTGTGTGACTCATTGGGTCGATAGGTGGTTTCTCGAGACTTTTCGAGGCAATTTTGTAAGCTTTTCATTATTTTAATGCCTAACTACATCGTTTAGGGTGCGGTTCAAAAAGGAATTTAGGGAGTTCATCAGCTTTTTCCTCTCATTTTCTTTCCAAATTCACAGAAACAATATGTAAACTTAAGAGTTCTTCTTTCGAACAGAAGTTAGGGCATTCAATCTTCTTCTCAGATTCTCAAGGATTTTCTCGAGGATTCTTCTTCGGTATACGAGATTCCAACAAAAATTTCTCACCCTTGTGTCCCAAATTCTTTATAGCAATCTCATTAGTTCCAGCCCTCTAGGAGCCCGAAACTAGGGTTTTCTTCAGATAGATTATGTATTCATTTATGGTGATAATTCCTTGAGTTTTTCGAGATTATTACCGATTGCAATTCATGCCTTAGTGTCACTCATACTATATATATTTTAGCCTTATTCTTTAAAATGATTGTGAATTAAATTTGCATGACCTAGAACTCAGATATAACTATTACTTCATTAAGAAAATTTCATTTGAATTATAAATGTTAGTACGAGATACTTGAACAAAGTTAATCTTTTATGTATTCGATCTTAGAGTTCTAGTCAATACTCGGTACTCTTAGCATTCTTCGAAATGGCAGCTGATCAGTTTGACTATTAGCATTCTTTGAGAACTTAGTAGAATCAATTTATCAGTTTGTTAGTTGTTCTTTAAATTCTGATGCTTTCATATAAAAGTAGCTCTGATGAGTCTTAGAACATGATTTCTTTCAGGTCCTTAGACTCTCAGATCACTTCCAGATAAGTAATTCTGACTTAAGTCTTAGGACATAAATTTCAAGCTGTCAGCCTAGTTAGACATAGTTAGGATTTTCAATGGGAGTTGTACTTAGCCTTTGAGTGGGTCGGGGTTCGGCACACCCGAGGTTTCCAAAGCTACATTGTCACCGTAGGTTATTAGCCCCAATGGGCTCCAATCAGTGATCACCCAGTTCAGCTACTATACCTAGCAAGGTATATTAGGCCTTCTCCAACAGGGGGTATACATTGGACTCCACATTTAGCTCACGTGGTTACATGTGGTTTATAGACTCTCCCCACACCTCACCACGGCCTGAAGTATAGTTCAATCCAGTTCAGTTATGACTTCAATTCAGTTCATCTCTTTAGTTTTAAGTCTATTTTAACAGTATTACACTGTAGCTTTCTTGTTACACCCCGTAAATTCTTGACATGTAGATGGCATATTCGCATGTTGGTTAAGAGTTTTAGAATGCCATACATGCTAGAAAAAGGCCGGGAAAAGATCGGACAAGCGCCAGAATCGGCGCGTCGCAAGGCAAATGCGCTTATAAATCGCATTCCAGGAATGCGACGTATAGGTCTCAATTATACATATAGCCCCAACTTCGTTTTTAAAAAAATTTCCTTATAATTTCCGGTAGAAAGCGAGTAATCGAGAGAGAAGGGGAAAATGAAGATCTCCTACTAATATTCGTCCGATTAGCGTAAAACGCCCAGTCCAAGCTGAATTAACCTTAGATACTGTTAGCAGCAAGGAGCATTCCTACGGATTTAGTTTCATTGAAATTCGGCCGGCAAATGCGTCGTGCTACCGAGCTAAGGTAAGTGGAATACTCCAAATTAGTGTCAATGTACTCCTAGCCTTAAAGTGGTATTTCTCCCTTCTGGACTTTTGAGAAATATGAGTTTTCGACCATTTTTGATAAGCCAAGTTTGGGCTATATATCAAAAGTGATGTTTTCTTCGAGAATATTAGTGTATTTAGTTCTAATTGATATATATGTGAATGCGAGTTGGGAGAAATAAATTTAGATGTGACCGAGCTTAGCCTGTTAGTCGGATAATCCGAAGCGAGGTATGTAAGCCAGTTTCTTCGGCAAGTTAGTAGCTTTAGCCTAGTATAGTACAGTAAACTCCATAATAGAATTCCCGGAGTCGAATATTGAGTTTTGTGCGAATTGAGTAAACTTTGTCTTGCGTTGTTATATCATATTCGATCAGAAAGCTAGTAAAGCGATTGCCAAATGGCGAGATATTATTTCAGACTCAGTATAGCCCAGTATGCGTTAGCAAGCATGTTTATAATAATATGACATATATTCAGAATAAAAAGCTAGTAAAGTCAGACAGACAGTCTGAGTATAGCCATACGGTTAGATAGTATCTTGGCTACGGATATATATCTGAGTCGAGATAGTATCACCATTACAGTATAGCCATACAGTCAGATAAGAACCCAGATTCAGTATAAAGCAGTATGAGAATCAATATAACACAGAAAGAGTTCGAGAATAAGAAATCGAGAATATAGATAGTATTTTCGATTGAAACTTGCTTGCTATATATATGATTATTGATTGTTGAACTTGTTTGTGTTATGAGGGCACTCTTTGAGCGTCTCGCCGCCCTGGGTTGGTAACTGTGTCAACCCACTAAGCGGGTGGGTATACGTCACTCCAAGGAGTGGCATGCCATCCGTAGTAGGACAAAGATGGGATGAAGCTTTCCCCATATCGAACGTCGACATAACATTACGGTTTACCTGTTGTGCGCTTGCACCCGAGGCAATTGGAGCCACAGGCAGTTATAGTTACGAGTTTATAGTACAGGAGTCCTCCGGGCTCAGACACAGTTATTTATATCAGAGGCCATAGCCGAGCTGGAGACCCAGGGGCCGGTAGTGCTCGTAGTTAGTAGACGAGTGGAGTGATTTATTTTGGATGGTTTTGACACGGTTAGGGGTATATAAGGTGTTTGATTGGTTGGCACCTTCCGGCTTGGTGGGCTGGTATTGGTTCTTGCTTGCTATATATATATGTATATGTTATATATATTAGCTAATAGGCAACGAATCGCCACGTCGACAGGTATGCTCTTGCCTTATTCCTGAGTACAAAAAGTTTGATTCGGATTACGGCGGTTCTTCTGAGATCCAGGATATTTCCTACTTTTCAAGCTTCTAGTTATGTTGTTTATATTTAGATGTGTTCAGTTGCTTTGCATACTCGGTACCAGTGGTACTGACGCCCGTTTGAAATGTACTGCAGTACCCATAGACGGAGTCGATCCGTGATTCCGGCCCGGCTCGTTGAGTCATGGCTCTGTCATTCGGAGCTAGACAACTAGAGGTCTATTTCCTTTCTTTTGTTGTACAGTATGGGTAGGTCGGGGCCCTGTCCGTCATTTATCGATATTCATAGAGGCTTGCGGATTGTGTATATATATCTCCCTGTGGTTAGTTGTGCCGCCGTGTAGGGCGTGCGTTTGTTTAGCTGTTTAGTGTTGTTGATTGTGTTGGCCGTGTGGGGCCGTATTCAGATATTAGTAGTGACCTTGCCGAGATCACGTAGATGTCTGATATTCATTATGTTGAGTTAGAATCTTCTTAGACAGCATAGTGGCCTTGTCGGCCATGTAGGTTTTCCTATAAGAATAAGATTCTAGTTAGCTGATGTTACAGGATAGGTGGCTATAGGTCCAGTCGGCCGGAGGCTGTATTTACAGCCGTTATATAGCCCGTTGATTCGGGAATCTGAAATGAGCCGATGGGCACCAGATGTTGCTTAGGCTCGGTGGTTTTTAGCAGTCCAGGTCTGACTAGGCCCCAAAGGTGGGGCGTGACATTTCTATTACTCAGTTTATGTATGTTTTAGTTCCTTCTCGCATACTTAGTATATTCAAAGTACTGACACATACTTTTATTCTATATTATTTTATGATATAGACTTAGGTACCCAGCCTCAGCACCACGATTAGACCCTCTCGGTGATATCAGTGCTTCTATGGTGAGTCCTCATCTGCCGAGACAAGAGTTCCATTTCAATTTTATTTCATTATTTTAGTTCAGAAATTAGAGTTAGCTGGGGTTTTCTAAGTAACTCATCGGTTCATGTTAGAAAGCTCTCAGACAATATTTACTATTTCAACTAGATTTCAAATTTTTTCAAATCTTGTTACTTATTCAGTAGAAGTTATTTCTTCTATCATCTTCCGCTTTTTTGTTATTGTTTTTAGCAGGTCAATGTTAGTAGAATATGCTCTACTAGGGTGTTCTTGGGGTCACTTGTGACTCTAAGTACCGTATCGCGTCGAGGGTGGGGGCTCGGGTCGTGACAATATTAAAAAAGAGGAGATAGTTGGGTGTGGAAGTATGAAGAAGATATTAAGGGTGTAATTATTTAAAAAGGCATATGTTGTTGATAGGGAGTAGAGAAAGACCAAAAAGAACTAAAAAAAAAGTGTTTGATACTTAAGTATTCCCTACTAATAGTGTAAACTCGCTTAAAAATGGGAAAAGAAAGAAAAATGATAGATGAGAAGAGAAAGGGACAAAGTAATAGATTGAAGATCCTGCTTAATTAGAAAGTGTGATGTATTAAAGCGCTTAGGGAAAGATAGTCACTATTACTGGACAGAATAGTATCTGCCATCCCTTAGCCTACATTACAATCTAGAAAGTCCTACTTGATCTTACAATTTGATGTTCTTATATTAGCTTAATAGTATACTAAGGGCAAGCTTATGGTTCATTATATGTTGCATGTGAAATCTTTTATGAGAGTAAGTGTAATTGTTATTCATGTACCCATGCTTATTATAACTTGTATATTTGTGAGTGAAAATGGGTAATCTTTTGTTGTGAGGGCACATGGTTAATGAAAGATAGGTTACATATTTGACCTCTTGAATGGTTAATTTGCATAAGTTTGACAAGTTAATAGAGTCGGTTCTTGTGGCTAGGAGGTCTTAACATAGTTTCTCATGAATTTAATTGTGCTATAGATAACGTGCTTGATAAGACCTTGTCATCTGAGCCAGTTGTTGTAGCCTTAACTTGAGTGATCTTGTTTCAACTTGGGATCTTTAAGTCTTCCTGTAGCATGAGATATGAAAGACTTGTTGGAGGACGAACAAGGATTTAAGTGTCCAGTGGTGATCTTGGGAGTATTTACACGTCCAGGTGTTATTTTATACCCATGATCTAGCTTTATTTGCACCTTAATTTGAGTATAATCGCATGTATTTTGCTTATAAATGTTTTCATGGACTAACAAGTATGATTAGTTATTTTTATAGGTGAAAATAATAACTAAAGGAGCTTAATGTGAGGATGAATGATCAAGGAGGAGTCATGGAGTGAAGTTCAAACTTGAAGACATGTCAATGCCCAAAAATAGTGGTTGCGCATTGGCACCACATCATGTTGGCAGATTGAGGCGACTATCAACGTGCCCATAGCGATCTTTGCTTCTTGTGAATGTGCTTATCAATAGGCACGCATATTGGCGTCGTGCCATGGAACGCAGCAGCGCGTCCAGCATCGTGCCACGCCAGCGGTCATGTGCAACATTCCTTATCCAGTGCACTAATGCAGTGGCTTTGTGTCATGGAGGCCAAATGGGCGTTCATCAACACTGAGTGCAACTTTTGGCCAAAAATCCCTCACCTATAAATAGAACACTCGGGCCTTTATTTTACGATATCATGATACACATTGGGAGAAAGAACGCCTACAACTAGTAGGAGAAAGGCATCATTTTAGGATTCTTTTCTTTTCTTCTCTTGTACATTCTTGTTAATACATGAATTCAAAAACATCGTTGAGTTCTTGTAAAATGTCGGTGGCTAAAACCCTCATTCTAGGATAGAAGCCACAAACATGATTATTTATGCTTAGTTTACATTGGGTTGACTAGTTAATTATATTGATTGTTCTTGCATTCTTGTTTTTACTATTTTAATGCTTGATCACCATCAAAATACATCTAAAATTCTAGTGCAAACATGAAAAGGTAAATCCTAGGATAGAATGTGGAATGCAAGGAGTGTGATCTTGTTCTTGAACTTGATTTGCGTTTAGGATAGAAATATACCTAACATGCCACACTTGGTTATAAAATAGGATGATATCTAATATGCAGTAAAATTGGGTTGTTACATCACCACTCAACAATGTAGTTGTGAGATCAATTTGAGAAAAATGATTAGAGGTTCGAAATATCATAATCATATTTTTAACCCCATAATCAACAATAAAGATAAGTACTTGACCAAATGTGAATTAATGCTATGCATGAATATAGGCCTTGACCCTGAAATCTTTTCAATTATTGTGTACACGTAATTCATGATTAATTTTAGATTTTTTCAAACAAATCACAAATTCTTGAATATAAATGCACTTGTGAAATTGATAGTAGTACTTAAAGTTAGATATTCGCTGAAAGTCAAGTCCCTTTCGGTTCGACATCCAGCTTGCAAGAATCACTTTATTATTTGCACGACTGCGTTTGCACGTGCATTTGGGCATAAAAAAAAAATTTCCACACTTAAGTTAAAATATTGTGTATTATTAAAAAGTCTTTTCCAGGAGCAATGGCTCATTCCTTACGCACGATTGCACAGTGCTTCCTTATAATTACCAACATATCTTTGTGTTTGTGCCTTCGTAAATTTCCTCTCATATGCATAAATCAGATCTCCTATAGAATTCCTCAAATAGAAACCATATGTACTTCTTCTGGATTGCCTGGATGCTCCATACGTGTTGCATTTTTATTATGTCTCTCTACGAGGTGGATACCCAGCGGCGGGAATACTATATTCTTGGTGTATAATTCTCTAGAAACTCCGTATGTTTTCCCATCCATAGGCATATTCTCCATAATGTAATGTGAGACTCTTCCTAACTTTCATATATCAGTGTTTACCTTAAATACTAAACTATTGTAAGAGAGCTTTCTTCCATGATTCAAATTATTCCTTCTCTTCTATAGATTCTAGATGATAATTACTGGTACACCTGTCGTGATTGGTTTTAATTGTGGACCAAAACCAGTTTTCCACCATTTGACAATTACCTGTGAGAGTTGTAAACCTTTAATTTGTATACCTATAACAACTTTGGCTTAAACCGATCTCCATAGTCTTGTAGAGTGTATTTGTGGAGGAGGTTAAAAAAAAATATGCGATAAAGTCTCAGTTTTTAGTTGATTGCAACACCAACACCTTGAAGCTATGTTTATACCTGTATGTTTCATAACATCATCCTGGCACTCTAAACTTCTATGCCCTCCATAAAAAGAAATTCATTTTGAAAGTCACTTTCTTTCCCCAAATAAATTCAAAATTGTCTTCCTTTTCCTCTTTACGTCTTATGTACTCCTAAGCACTTCTCACAATGAAATTTCAATTATGTTCCAGCATCCATGCTAGTTTTTTCATCTCATTAGTAACATTAGGAGGTGGTATATTCTTTAGAATATGTTGCACATATTCTTCATAAATATTGTTTCGCAATTTCTGTTGATTCCGTCCTTTGAGTATAGCTGACATACCTTAGTTTTTTTCTTCTTCTTCTGGTTCTGATAATATGTGATATAAATTTACAATTATGTTTTGCACATGACTTGATTCTCCTTTCAAATCTTTCAATAAATTTGATGTTCAATGAGCTCCTTTACGGTCTTAGTACTTTCATGTGTGAATACACCTCTGCTTTGAATTACCATTGGGTGTGCCTTCTTGCAGTTCCTATTAACCATATAAGCTCCCCAAGGAGAGGGCCAGCTTCTCAAATTTGACCATACTAGTAAATAATTATTTATCTCAATTCTAAGAATAAACATAAAAAATATATATACACAATTAATACTAGTACATGTTGTGATGAGTGTGGGGCATCATTATTGATGAATGTTGTGGATCTAATTTGGTTGTTCGAATCAGATGGTGGATGAAATTCCTTTAAAAAATGTATATAATTATTATTCCTACTTGGTGTTGGAATATATAAGATGTATAATATTTTTTTATTATAGTTTGCTTCTTCAACCAACTAGAGAAATATGAAAGAGGTGATTGAAGAAATATCTTTAGATTTGTGTGCTAATGAGCAATTAGCTTCAATGGATGTGCAATTGCAATACTTTTTAGTGGTGGACTATTTCTCTTCATTTCCTTTCGAATACGGATCCAAACTTGTATCTGGTGCCTAATTCATCTATCGTATGATTGGAGACTATTGAAAAATTATGGCGTGCATAAATTTAAACTAATATCTCTTCAGTCACCTCTTCCATATTTCTCGAATAGGTTGCTTCTTCTGGCATCAGAGAAATATGAAAAAGCTGACTTGAGAAATATTTTTAGGTGTTATGTGCTAATGCTAACAGTGGTAAGTTGATACCGTTCATCGCCAAGTAGCTTCAATATTGGAGAAATATTATGTAACATCAACAGAGATAGAAGTGTTATGTTTAGGGCAGTAGAGTCTGCCTCCTCTCTTCTTCAGTGGTGTATAAGGCATGAACTTAAATTGCATGTTCATAAATAAATGCTTTCTTTGGGTGCTTCCGATAGTTTTGAATGTGTTTAGCAGTGTTTCATGTTCTCATTTTATTTCGGTGTAAGATCTGTTCGTTCCTTAATCTATCGCTCGTTAGTGCACCTGAATCTCCGCTAAATACAAAGATTAGAAGTATGTCTGCTCTTTTTTCAAGTGTTAGTGGTTACAAAAAATATTATATTGAATGTGGACATACTAGGAACAGTTTTTGTTTATGGAGATTGACAACTATTTAATTATATTTGAAAACTTTCCTCTCATCTTGTAAATATGAAAAGAAGCAAACACCGACCGAGGAGGATAAAGTATTCAAGAATGCCCTAAACATAGCAATTAATTTGCCAAAATTGCAAGATCACTTTAAGAGATTACAACATTATTATTTAAGGAGTCCACATCATTTGTGGGATATGGACCTCTTATATGATTTTTAAGTATATAAATAATTAGTTGATGTGAATGCAATTGGGTCGAAAAATATTCCTTTGAGACAAAAGGAACATTTTCATACTCGATTGAATTCACATCGTCAAAGTTTTTTTTAAATCCCCATATATTGGGGGAGTTGTATTTCCTTCTTCATTCCTTAAAAGTAGATGTATAGTTTCCATCAGTATTGATTTTAAAGATATCTTATTTTGACAAATGTATGTGTTTTTTGTGTGCATTATTTTGATTATTTTCATGATACGATTGGTTTTTGTGCAAGGGGATTCTCGTGAAGCATATTTCATAGATTTTGAGATTAAGCCTATCTTTTATCTATTTTTTCTTTTTTGTTGTCTAATTAAGTTGCTGGAAGTTTTCAGCCTTGATGAGCAACTGTCTGTGGCAACATAGTTTCTATTCGTTGTTTTGTGTATGTGATGCGTGCTTAAATAATTTTCAAAAAAGTACATTTATTTTATCCTTCTATTTTTTCTCACTTAGTGTACTTGAGTCGTAAACCTATAATGATTACTTTTATCAAATTTCAAATTTAGTCAATGAAGAAGTCTGTTGTATCATATATAGGTTCAATAAGAGTTAAAGAGTATTATTCTCATTTTCGTAATATATTTATAGTATGACCATTTGATAAAAAAATTCCAGATAAATAACAATTATATAAGCAATTAATATGATTTATTTGTGTGAATGTCAGAAAGTAATACCTTGAATTTTCTGTTAATTTTATTTGATTGTAAATTATATTTATCATCGATCAACTACAATATATTATTCCACATATCTCATCTAATCATATGTTAAATTATATAAAAACACACATGCGTGCACTTTTGTCCATGACTAGTATCTAATATAAGGGGAAAATGTTGGGCTCCTTTCTTGAAATTCTCTTACATCAGCATGTGAATATATACCTTTATGTATTGTCTATCTTTTTGTACACAAATACCCCTTATCAAAACTTCAACATAATGCCCTATAGTTTAAACCTTCTGATACTAGTCTGAAAATCCTTTCTGTTTCTAAGTTTTATGTTATTTATATGTGCTAGGCTTAGATCTCTATATGGAAACCTACTTAGTAAATGTTATAGTAGCTATAGAGTGAGTTAAATGATATCTCTTGATTACGAAGTTCGTTTGCTTCTTCTAGATGTTCACATTCAGTTTAACATCTAGAAAATCTATGTGTTTCATGTGTTGTTTATCCATATGTTTCATAACATCATCTTGGCACTCTAAACTTCCATGCCTCTTTAAAAAGAAGCCATTTTAAAAGTCACTTTTTTCCAAAATAAATTTAAAAATGTCTTCCTTTCCTCCTTACGCTTATGTACTCCCAAGCACTTCTCACAATGAAATTTCAATTATTTTCCAGCATCAATACTAGTTTGTCTATCTCATTAGCAACATAAGGAGGTGATATATTCTTTAATATATGCTGCACATATTCTTCAATGTTCTTTTACCAAATTTTGTGATCCCATCCACAGTCACGCATCTTGAGCCTTCTCGATTTCTTCTTTTCTTCTTCTTTTGGTTCTGGTAATATGTGATATAAGGCCTCCAATGATTTCTAGTTGTCACATGAAGCTTGATTCACCCTTTCTAATCTTTCAATAAGTTTAATGTTCAATGAGCTCCTTTACGGTGACTAATTTTTTCATATTGTGGATGCACCTCTGCTTTGAGCTATCAATGTGTGTCACGATCCGAACATTGGTCCGAATCAAGACACGGGATAAAAAACCTCGAGAGACTCCAATTCGACCCATGACATGAACATAACATCTAAGCTCGATATTCTAAATGCGAAAATCTAACATATAACATAGTGGAAGTATTACGAAAATCTGATAACATCAAGTAACTAAATACATAACACAAGTACGAAGTTGAATACATACTATGCCGGATAAGCTCTACTCTTGACAAGTTGATGGGACAAGACCCCAACTAAATCACTAAGGTCTAAAACTGAAAATACTGATTATAACTTATAAGAAGGGCACTCGAAAGATGATTTGCCAACTCATTTAGGAATTATTTCTGCAGCGAGGATACGGCTAACGATTGGGGCCGAGCTGAATATTTGAGCTTGTATCATGAAATGATACAACATAGAAGTATGGTCAGTACATGGAATGTACCAGTATGCAGGGTAAGTAAAACCGCTAAGTAAGTAAAATCATAGATCATGCATAACATATAACATTTCATCATAAGATTCAGAGAATAGGGCTTGCATGTTGTTATACGAGATATGAATTAAACATAACTAAATATCATAACCGGGCTCGAATGACCCAAAGCTTAAACTGATTATTCATAAGTAAAATTGAACATTGGATCAAACCTTCTGAAAACATAATACCATGTCTGATAAACATGCATAGCGAAAATCATGAGGAACAATGGGAGACTTGTCATATAATCGTCATTACCATGATAGAGCTTACGTGGTCAGAGCTATTACACTCAAGTGGACAGCGTACTTGAGTCCAAAGCCTTGTCAGGTCTAAAGGACGCTACCGCTGATATCGGTAAGATGAAGGCCCTTGGGGGCAGGGAAGCTCTGAGGAGGTCCCAAATATAAACATACCTACGTTGGTACGTAGTTTTTGAGGCATAGAGTTGACCCTTAGCCTCTCAGTGCTAGACATTACTCCAAAACATGCATATGCTCTCCATCGTTTTTAAATGAAGTTGATCGTCTTCTAGTGACGAAGCTGAATCATGACATGACATACATATTATGAAAGATAACATGAAGAGTCTTAGCTCAAACCATACCACAAGGCCCGAACAAGAGTGTGAGTCTAGACTCCAAAACCAGGCGGTAAGCTAATAACTTGAAAGTGAGATAAATCTAGAAACATACTTGATCATGTGGGCTTGCCCGAACTTAAACATACTTGAAATAGACTTTGATTACTCAAAACATGAACATAGACATAGGTAATTCAAAATCTTGCTTTTATCATATACATCTTATCATAACTTAGAAGCATAGATCATAATCTCATCTTTTCATAAATTTCCATGGATGGGCATTGTAATGCCCAAAAACTCCAAAGGTTAGAATCGGGACTTGAAAATAGAAAATTCTGAAAAGCGAAAAATTTGACACCGAGTCACGAAATGGGTCGTTAGGTGACCCGTTGGAGGTGCCCATGAGTCGTGAGGTGACTCGTGGGGAGGCCAGGAGAGTAATCTTTAAGTTTTGAGAAAAGGATACCCCAAGGATGACATAACAAGTCGTGGTTAGTCCCCACGACTCGTTAAGTCGGTGGAGTGAGGAGGAACAAAGAAAAGTATAGAGAGGTGGAGGCAGTATACTTGACGAAAGAACCCCATGATTCATGGTCAGTCACCACAAGTCGTGAGGTGAGTCGTGATCGGCAAAGGGAGAATTTTCGAAAAGTTTGGGCAGTGCACCCACACGAGTCCTCACCACGACTCGTTATGGGTGACCACTAGTGATGGTGTCACCAATGGGGAACTTAGGGGTTTTGGTCGGTGTGGTCGGGGCCCGGTGACCACGGGTCGTGATCACTCACCACGATTCGTTAGGTCCCTCGTGGTGACCATCAGGTTTTTTCTAGCCAATGTACATCAACGAATGTGACCATAGTCGTGGTCGTTAGGTCACCGTGAGGACTGACGATCCAGTTTTCCCTGCGATTTTTCTAGGGTTGTTTAGTAATTTTCTATTCTCCTAAACTTTAAACTATATGCATTTAGACATAATTTCGGACCTATTAGTGGGAATGAATGGCCTCTCCTCATTCCCCGCGTGCATTCTCGAAAAAACATCTAAGAGTCTCTCAAGAACCTTCGAGTAAGGTCGGGGTTCTTCATTCATCTCGAGAAATTCAAGTTTCCTCCTCAAGGGAATTATTATGAGCAGGTATGTGGGAATTCAACAAGGGATAGTTCTTCCCTTGTGTCCCCCAAATCACTGCAGTTTCTCTATCAGTTTTTCACGGTAAACGGAGGCTCGAATCATAGAAACGGGACAAGGGACCGAGAGACCCCAAGTCTACCCATAGCATAAGCATACAACTAACTCATTCAATAAATTGAAGAAATCATCAATATAATCTCAGTGGAAGTCTAATTCAACATTACATCAGATTAACATCTGAAGCTAACACATACATAAATTAAAGCCTCTAAATACAGCGAGCGAGTTGTTGGTTCAAACCCCTAACTAACTCAATAATAATGAAACCGAAAACACATAAGGAAAATGATAATCTAGTCCTTGAAGGATGAGTACTCACCAATCTTGAGTAGATACAAACTCCAAAAGTTGACTAAGAATGGAAATTTGAAAGCTGCAGGCGGGTCTGTATCATAAAATGATACAATATAGGTATGCGGTTAGTACATGGAATGTACCGGTAATGCAAGCTAAGTAAAACCGCTTAAGTAAAATAAATCATTTAAAATATTTCATAACATATCATAAGCTTTCAAGTCTGAGAAGGGCTACATGCATCCATTACGAAATCATAATCTTATCATGACGGCCGTACATAGCTTTATAACATTATGACTGACTCGAATGACTCAAAGCTGATACATGACATTTATAAGAAAAGTTGAACAATGAGTCAAACATTACTTTTAGAACATGCATGTGTAAAGTAATCACCGTGAGTAATGAATATGCAAATGCGAATCGTATAGACAGTGGGAGTCTAGTCACTTAACCGACATACCACGATAGAGCTTACATGGTCTCAACTATTACACTTAAGTGGGTAGAGCCGTTCATAACCTTGTCAGGGCTATGGATGATACCATGATATCGATATCAAGCTCAAGGGCCAATAGGGCGGGGGATAGCTCACAAGGGAGGTCCCATTAATTTAATAGTATCATCCTACGTTGAGCGCGTAGTTGGGGCATAGGGTGATCGACCCTTCGCCGCTCGGTGCTAGACTCTTCTCCCAAAAATATGCAATGTTCACCATCATATATAACGAAGCTCAACATCATCTATTGACGAAGCTCGACATCATCTATTGATGAAGCTCAAGATGAAATCATGCATAACTCAACATCATATGAAATGAAGCTCAACATTGTCCTTTGACAAAGCTCAATAACGAAATCATGCATAAACTCAACATCGTATAAAAATGAAGCAATGATACATATATCTCAATTATGAATTCATGCATATGAGAAGCTTTATTTCGAAACATACCACAAGCTCAAATGTAAGTGGGAGAATCTACTCAAATCATGTGGTAAGCTTTACTGTCACGGCCCAAACATACACCCGAATCATAGACACGGGACAAGGAGCCCCGAGAGACCCCAAGTCGAACCATGACATGAGCATACATATAATTCAATCACATGAGCGGAAGACTTAACGTAAAGAACGTAATCATAGCATAGCCTAAGGGAAACATCGATGCAGGGACTTGCTGAATACGGTTGAATACCACTTGCAGTCTGATAAGCCTCTAAACACGAAGGACGGATTGATGGGACAATTCCCCAACTAATCCAACATCCATAAACTGAAGAACAGCATAAAGGATGAGCATACATCCCTCGAAACATGAGGACTCTACAAGAGCGCTAGAGAATGCGAAACTATCTACGGGTGAGGATGAGCTGAGAAACTAGGACTGTATCATGAAATGATAAAGCATAGAAAGTATGCGGTCGGTACGTAGAATGTACTGAGTTTGCAAGGTAAGTAAAACGGATATTTAAAACATGTAAAAGTTCATAAACGATCATAAGAGTAGGAAATCATGCGCGTATCGTAAATTATAATAACACATCATAGCAGCTCAAAGGTTTTCAAAACATTCGCAACATAAACATAGTCATAATCATAATAGAAGAGCTTTGATTAACATAGCTTGAGCCAACATACTATAATCATAACATGCATAAATCATGAGGAATAGTGGGAGATTTCTCTTAACCGACATACCCCATATGAGAGCACACATGAAGCCCGACTTGTAACCTAGTCGGAGGAAATTCATACCTTGCCAAGGGTAAGAACCATGAAAGTGTGATATCACCATGAAAAGAGGCTATTTAGGCCGAGGGACTAACATGAGGTCTGAGACATACCTACGGTGGCACGTAATTGATAAGGTTCAGGGCTTAACTTGAGCCTCGAACCTAATCGGTGTTCAATACTACTCCCAAAATATATATAGTGCTCATAATAATACATACATGAGTTCATGGGCTAGTTAAATCATGACTGTCGTAAACATGCTTAAACATATGTGATATAGCCATGACATGAGGCCCGTGAGTCGGCCAAAAACATAATTCATGATTGATAAAATTCATACATACTTGTAGATCATTCATATAGCATAAATTTCATAAAATCATAACGGGTAACATAATGGATTCATAATTTAAAACATAATTTATGCTGGGCTCGTAAAGAACATCGATGGGATAATAGATCATAAATCGATTCATCATGGGTATACATAATTAATCTTATTTTCTTAGAAAATCAAAATCAATAATATTATAATCAATTTAAATCTCAAAAGATGGTAAAATCACAGATTATGATAATATTTCAAAATCACAAAACTCATAATTAAATCGTTAGGCGAGTTAGCATTCCAGATTCAATATAGCCTATTATATGAATAGAATTAAATCATTAGATTTTATATAATCAAATACAAAACCCCATGAGTTTTTGATAATTTTTAAGTAAAATCATAGAGTAGGAGCATGGGTGTGAAAGAATTCACCCATTGATGACCTTACATACCTGGGATTATCTGGTTCTTAACTTCCCTTGTTAGCCCAAGATGGAATTTAGAGGAATTGAGAAAGAACACCTTGAATCACCTTCTAATATCCTCTCTATACTTTCGCATGCATGAATGAGGCTTAACATGAACTTAACCCCCTTAAAAGACACCATTTTAACCTTAAAACGACATAGTTTAGGCCTTAGGAATTTAGAAATTACGAAAACACCCTTACTAAAAACGCAAAAATTTCTGGTTGTCAGTCCCCACGAGGGACCTCATGAGTCGTTGCCATGGGGAACGACTCATAGTTGGGATCCATGATGTCTACTGCCCAAACAAGCTCAGGGGACCCCACGAATTGTGGTGGCTGACCACGACTCATTGTCACCACCCGTGGTCCCTACTGCCTCAAATCCCTAGTCATGCATTCCAACCTCGCCATGGGTGACCTCACGAGTCGTGAGGTCTGTCCACGACTCGTGGTCACCCTCGTGGCCTCCCAATACTCTACCAAGCCCATCCTGACCACGATTCATTTCATGACTCATGGTCCCACCTAACGAGCCACCTCGAACCGTCTTGTGACCTGGTGCAAATTTCCAGTTTTTCTCTGTTTTGACTCCTGGGTCTGATGCTTGGGTTCCCGGGGTATAACAATATCTCCCTCTTGGGAACATTCATTCTCGAATGTTAGAAACATGCAGAAAACTCAGAAACAAGCTATAACCATATACAAATACTGATCATTTAAGCTGAAAACTGACAGATTGACTACCTCTGAAAAGAACTACATAAGACATCACATACGTTTACCATATCATAAAGAAAACTTGTAAACATGAACTGAACATGGAAAATGATTAGAGGTTTAGGGCAAAACTGATACCTCAAACTGAAACTGAGCTGGTAGGGAACAAATGAGGGTATTTAGCCATTATATCTGCTTCGGCTTCCCACGTAGCTCCTCTCAACATGTTGATTTCTCCATAATACTTTAACTGAAGATACTTCTTTGTTCCTTAGCTTACGGATTTGATGATCTAAAACTTTTAAGGGTACATCTTTATAACTAAGGATGTCTTTTACACCAATGTTGTCCACCGGGGCTACTAAAGTTGGATCACCCAAATACTTTTTCAAAAGTGACTCATAAAACAAAGGATGAACTAAAGATAACTCTGAGGGCAAGTCCAACTCATACGCCACCTTACCAACTCTCCTCACAACCCGGTAGGGACCAACATAGCGGGGATTGAGTTTCCCTTTATTTTCAAACCGCATGACTCCCTTTATGGGAGATACCTTGAGAAATACCCAATCGTCCACCTCAAACTCCAAATCTCTTCTCCTTACATCGACATATGATTTCTGATGACTCTGAGTGGTTTTCAATAGGTCCCTTATCAACTGAACCTTCACCATCACCTCGTGAACCGAATCTGGCCCTATCATAGTTGCCTCACCAACCTCAAACCATCTGATGGGCGACCTACACCTCCGCCCGTAAAGAGCCTCGAACGGTTCCATTTGCATACTGGAGTGAGAGTTGTTATTGTAAGAAAACTCGATTAAGGGCAATTGATCATTCCAACTACCTTTAAAACCCATCACACAGGCTCTCAACATTTCCTCGAGAGTCTAGATTGTTCATTCTGCCTGGACATCCATTTGCGGATAGAAGGTTGTACTAAGCTTGACTTGAGTCCCAATTCCCTTCTGAAAAGACCGTCAGAACTGGGAGGTAAACTGAGTACCTCGGTCTAAAATAATAGACAAGGTCACTCCATGAAGTCGAACCAACTCCCAAATATACAACTTTGCATAATCATCCGCCGAATCTGTGGTCTTGACTGGTAAAAAGTGTGTAGCCTTGGTTAATCTGTCCATAACAACCCAAATGGAGTCATTCTGTCTCCGAGTGCGGGACAAACCTGCTATAAAGTCCATGTTGATCTCTTCCCGCTTCCAAGTAGGAATGTTGATATCTTGGAGTACACCTCCCGGTCTCTGATACTCAACTTTCACTTGCTGACAATTTGGACACTTGGCTACAAATTCTGCAATATCCCTCTTCATGTCATTCCACCAATAAATTTCCCACAAGTCATGATACATCTTGGTGGCACCTGGATGGATAGAATATCTGGTACAGTGCCTCATGTAATATCCAAACTCTCAAATTATCAATGTCCGGAACACATAGTCGACCTTGGTATCGTAGCACACCATCTCCCCCTTGGGAGAAAACCTCCACCTTTTGACTTTGCACTGCTTCCTTAAGCTTCCTCAAAATCAAATCCTCATCTTGCTTAGATTTTACATCGACTACCAAGGACGATTCTGACCCATTCTGTACAATAACGCCGCCATCGGTCGAGTCCATCAATCTAACTCCCAACCTTGCAAGCCGGTGGACATCCTTCACCAACTCCTTCCTTCCCTCATCCACGTGGGACACACTCTCCATAGAGAGCCTACTAAGTGCATCCGCCACCACATTAGCCTTTCCCGGGTGGTAAAGAACACTCACATCGTAGTCCTTTAATAACTCCAACCACCTCCTTTGCCGAAGATTGAGATCTCTCTATGTGAACACATATTTTAAGCTCTTGTGATCTGTGAATACATCCACGTCGACCCCATATAAGTAATGTCGCCATATCTTCAATATGAACACCACCCCGGCCAACTCGAGATCATGGGTTGGGTAATTCTTTTCGTGAACCTTTAATTGTCAAGAGGCATATGCTATTACTTTCCCATGTTGCATCAACACACATCTCAGTCCGACCCTCAAAGCATCACAATATACAACAAAGCCATCTGTACCCTCGGGTAAAGTCAATACTGGTGCTGAAGTGAGTTGAATCTTCAATTCCTAGAAGCTTTCCTCACAAGCCTCCGACCATTGGAATTTTACCTTTTTCTGAGTCAACCTGGTCAATGGGGCTGAAATTGATGAAAAGCCCTTAACAAATCTTCGATAGTAGCCTACCAGGCCCAAGAAACTTCGAATTTCTGAAGGACTCACCGGTCTAGGCCAATTCTTCACCGCCTCAATTTTCTGAGAATCTACTTTTATGCCCTCACTTGATACCACATGGCCTAGAAATGCCACCGAGTCCAACCAAAACTCACATTTTCTAAACTATGCATACAACTGACGATCCTTAAGGGTTTGAAGCACTATTCGCAAGTGAGCGACATGCTTCTCCTTTCTCCGAGAGTATATAAGGATGTCATCAATGAACACAATAACGAACATGTCCAAATATGCCTTGAACACCCTGTTCATTAGATCCATAAAGGTTGCAGGTGCACTAGTTAATCCAAAATATATAACAACAAATTTGTAGTGACCATACCGAGTCCTGAAAGCGGTTTTCGGGATGTCACTCTCCCGAACTCTAAGCTGGTGATACCCAGATCTGAGATCAATCTTGGAGAAACACTTGGCACCCTGAAGCTGGTCAAACAAATCATCGATCCTGGGTAAAGGATACATGTTCTTGACAGTGACCTTGTTCAGCTGCCGATAGTCAATGCACATCCAAAGCAAACCATCCTTCTTCTAAACAAAAAGAACTGGTGCACCCCATGGAGACTTGCTCGATCTAATGAAACCCTTATCCAACAAGTCCTTCAACCATTCTTTTAACTCTTTTATTCCGGATGGAACCGTCTTGTAAGGAGGAATGGAGATAGGTTGTGTATCGAGCAGTAGATTAATACCGAAATCAATTTTTCTCTCTAGAGGGCCACCTGGAAAATCATCGGGGAAAACCTCCGGGTACTCATACACCATTTGAACTGACTGAATAGTCGGGGTATCAGACTCTACATCCTTAACCCTAACTAGATGGTACATGCAATCCTTAGAGATCATTTTCCTGGCCTTGAGGTAAGAAATAAAGCGAACTACAGGTACCGTTAAACTACCCTCCATTCTAAAGATAGTTCACCCAGATGAGGTCCGAGGTCCTCATATGGTCCATTCCATGGTTGAACTACTTTTATGTCGTATCGGCACACCTCGTCGAGTTCGGTACCTGAGGTATAGACAGTAGGAGTCAATCGGACTCAGACACAACTATAGTTCAGGGGTCGAGCTGGCTCAGTTGTAGATGCAGGGGACTGGTAGGACGACTATAGTTATTAGATGACTCAGTATGATCTTGTTAGGGGTATATAGATTGAAGTGTACCCACCAAGGCTTATGGGGGCCCTGAGTGGGTTGTTCGGTGTTGGTTGTACCTTTCGGCTTATGGGGGCCAAGTAAGATTCTTGTTTGCACTACTTATTGGTAGATTAGACAGCGGGAAGGTAAGTATTTAGGTTATATTTCCATCTCTTTCACTCAGTTACTTTCAGCTTATTTTAAGTTTTATTTAGTCAATTTCATTTATTGCCTTACATATTCGGTACATATTGTACTGACCCCCAGCCGTGGGGCGCTGCATTACTTGTCTGCAGTTGCGGATGGACGAGGAGCTGGTCCCTCTTAGCCTTCAGCCAGGATTGTGAGAAAAGTTGGCTCCTTTCCTCCGGAGCTTGTAGATAGAAGGTTTACTTCTTTTGATTGTACAGTTTTGGGTAGGCCGGGACCCTGTCCCGACCATCATATTACTCCTAGAGGCTTGCAGATTGTTTCTATTTCCCTATTGTTAGTTGTTGATGGTCGTGTGGGGCCCATATGTATTTTAGTTTACGTGTTGGCCATGTGGGGCCTTGTTTAGCTGTCAATTAGCGGCCTTGTCGTTCATAGTTTAGTTTAGCACTGGATTTACTTTACAGTCATAACTAGACATCATGGTGGTCTTGTCGACCCGCACAGGATTCCCTGTTATTGCCTGTTTTTGGTTAGCTGTTTTCCTTTACAGGTGGCTATAAGTCCTTGTCGATCGGAGGTTGTATTTACAGTCGAGGTATAGCCCGTTATTTTCTTGATTTGAGGAGTAAGCCTACACCAGGAGTGCACAGGCCTAGTTAAGTCAGTTCAGATCCTAGTAGGGCACCAGGTGCCAGTCATGCCTCCCAAGGTGGGGCGTGACAAACTTGGTATCAGAGCAGGTCGTATCCCAGGGAGTATGCAAGCCATGCTAAGTAGAGTTTTGTCTATAAATGTATTGTGCACCACATTTTATAGGCAGGAGGCTGCGAGGCATGATAGGATGGTTACTCTTCTTTCTCTTTCAGTCATGCTATAGCATTGTACAGTATACGGTTGAGTTCCTAAGCTTATCATACTCTTTTGTTTACAGAGAAATGTCAGACCCGCGACATACCACGATTGGCAGGAGGCTAGATGTTACAGCAGGAGAAGGCACTAGTAGGGTGCCTCAATCAGAGTCAGCCCGATCTGAGGGAGACAGGGAGACTTCATCTCGGTCTCCGCAGTCTCCTCGCCACGCCAGGAGCCGTCCAGAGCGGCAGATGTGTTGGCACTACCTCCAGCAGTTTCCATTCCGATGCCCTCAGACCAGGAGGTCAGGAGTGCTATTTTCATGATAGCTCAGATGATGGTTGCGCAGTGACAGCCAGTGGCGCCCGTGGTTGCTGAGTCTTTGGTAGGATCGAGAAGTTCGAGGGTCTGAGAGTTCCTCGCTTTGAGTCCCCCGCATTTCACAGGGACGGATCGAGACGAGGACCCTCAGGACTTTTTGGACAAGTTGTAGCGGATCTTCAGGGTAATGCATACCGCACCTGCGGAGTCAGTTGAGTTGGCAGTATTTTGATTACGGGACATAGAAATATTATGGTACGAGAGTTGGGAGAGGTCCGGAGGTAGAGATGTTCCCCCTCCGACTTGGTACAGTTTTTCAGAGGCCTTCCTGGATCATTATTTGCCATGGGAAATCCGATAAGCCCGGGTTGATCAATTCTTGCACCTGGAGCAGGGCTGGATGAGCGTTCGGGAGTATGCTATGAGATTTGACTCCTTGGCCCGATATGCACCAACTTTTGTCAACACCATGCCATCCAGGGAGCATCGTTTCATTATAGGGCTACTTCCAGAGTATATGGAGACTTGTGTTACGGCTACTCTGCGAGAGGACATGGATATCGCCCGTATCCAGGCATTTGCTTAGAATATAAAAGGGATCAGGCAATGACGGCAAAGGGTAGAAAGAGGAAGCCAGGAGCAGCACCGCAGGGCTAGACCTAGTGATACTCATGCAGAGTCTCAGGGCGGACCCAGGCCACGAATGTCAGACAGACCATCCAGACCATCCAGACCCCCACTTCCACAGCAGCAGCAGGATGGCAGACTTGGTCGTCGGGGGCAGTCAGGACCCGGCGAGAGTTCACGACCATCGAGTTCGCAGCAGCAGAGAGGGTCAAAGCAGAGTAGGCTCACTATGCCACCTTGCCTTATTTGCAGTCACCGTCATCTTAAAGCCTGTAGGTATGGTTCTACGACGTGCTATACTTGTGGACGAGAGGGTCACATGATGAGAGACTGTCCATCCAGGGTCAGAGTGGTCAGGACTGACAGGACAGATCTTCAGCAGGGTCACGTGCCCCAGCATCTCCAGCAGGGCGTAGACCCTCAGTTTCAGCCGATAGAACCCGAGGCAGGTCAGGGGCATCCAGCTCCGGCACCGATCCGGATCACACTTATGCTCTACCGGGACAACAGGAGTCAGAGTCGTCACCAGATGTTGTGACAGGTATGCTGGACATCTACTCTCATTCTGTTTATGTTTTGGTAGACCCAAGCTCCACTTTGTCCTATGTCACGCCATTAGTGGCCCGAAAGTTCGGTCACAACAGAACTACTGCAGCAACCCTTTTCAGTATCCACACCCGTTGGCGATTCTATTATAGCTAAATAGATTTACCGAGGCTGCACAGTAGAGGTTGTGGGTCGTCATACTTTTGCAGACCTAGTGGAACTAGACATGATTGATTTTGATGCAATTATGGGTATGGATTGGCTAGCACCCTGTTATGCCAATGTAGAATATTGGACCAAGACAGTTCGATTTCACTTTCCCGGGGAGGTGATACGAGAGTGGAAAGGCAATACGGCTACGCCAAAAGGTAGGTTTATATCCTATCTTCGGGCAAAGAAATTGATAGAAAAGGGTTGTATTTATCATATTGTCAGAGTTCAGGATCTGCAAGCAGAACCCCAACTCTTCAGTCCATCCCAGTAGTCAATGAATTTTCAGATGTCTTCCCAAATGAACTTCCTGGTATTCCCCCGGAACGGGAAATTGATTTTTCCATCGATCTACTACCAGGCACTCAGCCTATATCTATCCCTCCGTACCAAATGGCTCTTGTTGAGCTCAAAGAATTGAAAGATCTGTTAGATAAGGGATTCATTAGGCCTAGTACGTCATCGTGGGGTGCGCCAGTCCTGTTTGTGAGGAAGAAGGATGGCTCCCTCCGCATGTATATAGACTACTGGCAGTTAAACAAAGTCACTATTAAGAACAAATACCCGCTCCCCAGAGTAGATAACTTGTTCGATCAGTTACAGGGGGCGAAGTATTTCTCAAAAATTGATTTAAGGTCCGAGTACCACCAGGTTCGGGTTCGGGAGAAAGATATCCCGAAAATAGCCTTCAGGACCAGGTATGGCCATTTTGAATTCTTAGTCAAGTCTTTCAGGCTGACGAATGCTCTTGAAGTGTTTATGGACCTGATGAACAGCATCTTCCGGCCGCATCTGGATTTGTTTGTGATTGTGTTTATTGATGACATCCTGGTGTATTCCCCTTCATAAGCAGATCACCGAGATCATTTGCGAACAATGCTCCAAATTCTCAGGGATCATCATTTGTATGCGGAATTTTCTAAATGCGAGTTCTGGTTGAATTCAATAGCTTTTTTAGGTCATGTTGTATCAGATGCTGGAATTTAGGTGGAATCACAGAAGATTGAGGCAGTAAAGACATGGCCCGGGCCTACAACTCCAACTGAGGTATGTAGTTTCCTGGGGTTAGCTGGATATTACAGAAGGTTTGTGCAGGGTTTTCTACCTTAGCAGCGCCTTTAACCAAGTTAATTCAGAAAGCGGCTAAATTTCATTGGACTGAGGCGTGTGAACAGAGTTTCCAAGAGTTGAAAAATAGATTGACATCAGCACCAGTCCTAGCTTTGCCAGAAGGTTCAGAAGGTTATGCAGTATATTGTGATGCTTCAGGTGTTGGATTGGGTTATGTCTTGATGCAACACGGTAAAGTAATTGTTTATGCTTCGAGACAGCTGAGAAAACATGAAAAGAACTACCCCACCCGTGACCTGGAGTTAGCCTCGGTGGTTCATACCTTGAAAATTTGGAGACATTACTTGTATGGGGTGCACATGGGCATCTTTACTGATCATAAGAGCCTCCGGTATATCTTTATACAGAAGGAATTGAATTTATGGCAGCGTCGCTGGTTAGAATTGCTAAAGGACTACGACGTGAATAATTTGTATCATCCAGGGAAAGCTAATATCGTGGCATATGCCCTCAGTCGCAGATCCATGGGAAGTTTGTTATACCTAAGTCCTGAGCAGCAGGAAATGGCTCGAGAGTTGCACCGGTTAGCTAACCTAGCCATTCGGGTAATAGATTCAGGTGACAATGGGGCGGTGATTCAGAATACAGCACTATCATCCCTGGTAGTGGAGGTAAAAGAGCGACAGTATAAAGATCCTCAGTTAGCACAGCTCAGAGATAAGGTACAACAGGGGGGAGTATCAACTTTTGAGGTAACCGGAGATGGAATTTTAAGATATAGGAGTCGCCTCTGCATTCCGGGTGTGGCAGGACTTCGCCAGCAAATCATGGTAGAGGTACATTACTCCCGTTATTCTTTACACCCAGGGTCAACAAAGATGTATCATGATATAAAAGAGATTTACTGGTGGCCGAGAATGAAAAAGAGTGTGGCAGAGTTTGTAGTGCAATGCCCAAATTGCCAGCAGGTGAAAGAAGAACATCAAAAACTCAGTGGATTAACACAGGAGATAGCGGTGCCCTTGTGGAAAAGAGAGGTTGTTAATATGGATTTTGTGACAGGGTTACCCCGTACCAGACACAGATTTGATTCCATCTGGGTGATTGTTGACAAATTGACGAAGTCAGCTCATTTTCTGTCAGTCAAGACCACTTTCTCGGCTGAGGATTATGCCGAGCTTTACATCAGGGAAATAATTAGATTACATGGTGTTCCAGTGTCTATTATTTCTGACAGAGGAGCACAATTCACAGCTAGGTTCTGGCAGTCTTTTCAAAGAGGATTGGGAACACAAGTTAATCTGAGTACAGCATTTCATCCTCAGACAGATGGGCAGGCAGAACATACATTTCAAATGCTCGAGGATATGTTACGGGCGTGTGTGCTAGACTTTGGGGGCAACTGGGATGAAAATTTACCCCTTATCGAGTTCACCTATAATAATAGTTACCATTCGGCAATCCAGATGGCGCCTTATGAAGCCTTATATGGGCGGAAGTGCAGATCTCCAGTTGGTTGGTTCAAAGTCGGAGAATCAGAGTTAATTGGACCAGACATGATCCGTCAGTCAGAGGAGAAAGTGAAGCTCATTAGAGAACGTCTGTTGATAGCTCAAAGCCGCCAGAAATCTTACGTTGATATACGGCGTAGGAACTTGGAGTTCAATGTAGACGACTGGGTGTTTCTTAAAGTCTCTCCAATGAAGGGCATAATGAGGTTTGGAAAAAAGTGTAAGCTTAGCCCAAGGTTTATTGGGTCGTATCGAATACTCCGGAGAATAGGCCAGGTGGCATACGAGCTAGATTTGCCTTCAAAGTTGGAATCCGTTCACCCGGTCTTTCATGTATCAATGTTAAGAAAGTGTATAGGAGATCCGTTCCGAGTTGTGCCAGTTAAGGATGTCCAGATTACTGAGGTGTTAGCCTATGAAGAGATTCCAGTAGCCATATTAGATTGGCAGGTTCGTAGATTAAGGACTAAGGATGTTGTCTCTGTTAAGGTACTGTGGAGAAACAAGGATAGGGAAGAAATGACTTGGGAAGCTGAGGACGACATGAAATCCAAATACCCTCATTTGTTCCAGGCTTAGTCTAAATTATGCAGTTAAGGTAAAAATGTTGATCCAATTGTTGTTTTATGCTTTACGTTGCATGTATTGTTCAGTTGATTACAATTTTGATGGTGAAAGAGTTGTTGTGATGTCAAATTAGACATCTGTATTGGACTTTTTTGCGTTTCAAGATTTTTGGATAGTCCATATTACAGGGGAGACTCTGCCGAAATTTTTCCAGAATAATAGTCCTAAAAGAGTTAAACTCCTGTAAATCAAGTAGACATTCGAGGACGAATGTTCCTAAGAGGGGAAGGCTGTTATACCCCGTAAAAGTTGGTGATTAGTAAGCATACGTGTGGGTTTGTGGTAGATAAAGAGAGTATGGCGCGTGTCGCAAAGCCCCGAAAGTCAGGTCGAGCGAGGCCAGGCCGTATAGGGCCAACACGATGCGCAAACCGGCAGGACATCGGCCAGCGCGGCGCGCCAGAAACCTTGGCGCCCTGGGCAGCTCAGCGCGCCGGCCCCCTTGGCACACTAAGAGGCGTGATGTGCAGG
>JACEIK010000342.1:425317-453066 GCA_018107945.1 Datura stramonium
ATGTGAATATAAATATGTTATTAAGGATTAAAAAAAATAAAAATTAAGGTAGAAGAAGTAGCTAATCAAACGTTGTCTAGTTCCCTTATTTGATGCAATTATTGTATTACCTGTTAGGTCAGTTACTGTTATTATTACCTTCCTACTATATTATTCTTTGATTTTAATATTAACCATTGTTTTCTTTGTTGCAGTTATCGTATTATTTGCTAATTGCTACTTATTCTCTTTCTAATTATTTTCTGTATGACTTCTTTGCTATTGTATTTTTTTTACATACTTGATTTTTGATATGCGTCACTTGAGCCGATAAATTTTTCAAAATAATCTCTCAACCTTTACGAAATAGGATAAGACTACATACACACCATCCTCTCCAGACCTCAATTTGTGAGATTACCCTGAATATTTTGTTGTTAATACAATAAAAAAATTAAAATACTATTAAATTTATTATTATTATTTTTATTGAAATTAATTAAAAAATAATATATCAATAACCAAAAAAGTAATACAATATGAGGTTAAAAAGGTAAATTTTATCTATAGTTTTAAGGATGAGATTTTGCCCTTGGGTGGGGTAGGGGGTTGGACCCATGACCTTGCTTTCATGTTCAAGTGGGAATGCATTGAAGTGTTGAATGTGGGGATAGACAAAAAGACATATCATTTTGTAGTTTTCTTGTGATCTTTGACACTATTTTTTGGAATTTATCTTGGGGTATTTGCCTTTTTGAGTCTTTATTTTTGGGTATTTGATCTATGTTAGATAAGTTTCATCTATATTATTTCCTTTTAAAGAATTTTGCAATATTCTCTTCGTTTCTTTTTAATTGTTAAGTATAATAAAATATTTATTAATTTAAAAAATAAAGAGAGAATTAATTATATTCTTTAAATTTCATTCTTAGCATTAACTATTCTAAAATTAAGATATATGTAAATGGATAAAGATTAAAGAATTAATAACGAATATATTAGTTAAATTACACTCCTAATTAATTTTTTCTTGAAAGTTGCATAAACGTTATCCTAACAAGTAAAATAAAACAGAAAGAATAATATTTAGGTAAAATTATGTTAAATATGACTCAATTTCATATATTTCTTCTATATTTTAAAAGCAAACATTTACACCTCTATACTATGAAGTATAACACCTTCTATGAGATATATCCAAAACTAACTATATNCTATATTAAGATATAATCATTAAAAACAAAGTTAGAATCATAATAAAAGTTTTTAAAATGTAATTTTAAAGAGAAAGGATAGATAAATTAATTAAAAAAATCTTTTTTATGACATCTAATATTGATTACACTGAAAAAAGTTAAAAGTAAATTAATAAAAATATGTTTCATCTATAGTTTTTTAAAAAATATATAAAAGAGAAATATGATAACTACTGTGAGACAAAGAAAGTAATGTATAGGATCAAAATAGGTAAGGGATATCTTGAGATTTTTTAAAGAAGAAATTCCTACTCTGAGTTAAGAGAATCGAATTCTTTGGGAAAATAACAATTTTCTAGTAACTTATGTTTAAATATTATACTAAATTTGAGTTCCATAATACCAAAATTGGAAAATTCTTACAATAATCAATAGGATTTATGATATTTGAAAAATATATCTTTTAATTAATACACCAATTATATATGTATAACTTAGGCGTTACAATCTTTATATAAATATTTTCCTCTTTAAGTTAAATTATTCAACAAATAGAGGAGAATATGCAATAATATTTATAATATATCGTTATTATTATAAAATTTATTTGCATTTTCTTTGGGGCACATTTGCGTTGCAGCGTAAAATTAAAATTTCAAAGTGATTCGTTAGCTTGAGCTAGAACATTTATTTTAAGGATTTTTTTTTACTAATTTTTTTTCGTATTTCTTCAATTCTAATAAAATCAAAATTTTTGGATAATTTATCAATTTCGAATTAATTTATTGTGTGAATATTAACAATATCTTTTTTAATTTCTATGCCTATTATTGTGTTAGTTTCAAACAATTCATATTTTAATTCATATTTTAAAACTTAATATACTCTAATGGATGCCACTTGCAAGTAGAAGTGGCAATGGCGGCTGGCCAATAGTACTGTCCATTTAATTATTATTTGTTTTATCAATAATGAAAGCTTGAAAATATACGTAATTTTTTTTTAAAAAATTGAGTAGAAAATATTTAATAGATATTTTATTTTTATGATTAAATGTTTAATTGAAACATATTATAGTTTAAGGGTTTAAATAATAACGTTAAAAGAATATCCTTGTATTAAGTCTCTCTTTTTTTTTATTTTTTAAAGAATATTTAAAATAACGTTGATTATATGATTTAATTCTTTTTTTTTAAAAAAATTATAAATAACTTAAAAACATTGTTTTCAATATATATATATATAAAGTGAAATATTTGATAAGATTTATTTTGGGAAATATAGGGATTTAAAATGAGTTTTAAATTTGAAAAAGTGATTATAATTTATTTTTCAAGGGAATAACTTTTCACCTTAAAATTTTAGTACTTTTTAAAAGTTAGAGACATATTCAGATTTAACTTCAAATATTACATTTTTTTAAGTTTAAAATGTCTACTCAATTTCTTTCACATTGGTTTCTGAAGATTTTTTTTTTTCATTCTCAATTTATATAATTATTTTTTTATTTATAAACACACAAATATTATTGAAATAATAATATATTAAAAAAATCATAAATATAAAAAAAACTCATTAAATATTTAAAAAAACAAAAAAAACATGTAATTTAATTAAAATTAAAATTTTAAAAATTATTTTTATGTCAAATTAAATAATACTTATATTCTCTCTTCCATTTTCGTCCATTTTCAAACACGAAAAGAATTTAAGAAAGAAAGGCAAAGTTGTCAACACGTGCAAATGAGAGAATTTAGAAGTGGTGGGCCACTAGATAGTGATAGTCAATATCTTATTTTGGATCTAACTATTTTCAGTCATTTGGGCTGATGATCATCTTATATGGGCTCACAATGCCATTTGACTCATCACACAAATTGAAAACTGGATTATGTAAACTATATATTTCTTACAAAAAACATTATTATTATAATATATTGTATAGTGAATGTCCATTTAAATGCATATATTATTGGATAAGTTTATAATCGCGTATAACTTATTAGTAGCTTTTAAGCAGAGCAACTGCAAGTAAATGCATAAATAAATAACTTGAAGTAAACATAAACAAATAGCTATAAGTAGCTCAAGCGCACAACACTTCTAATCAACTTAACTAAATAGAGGTACCATGATGTCTCGTGAACTTTTCTTTTGGCAATAACTTTTCTTCATGTATAGAAAACAATGATCCAATCGAGTGCACTACGTGAAGTAGAAGCCTTTGCATAATTTGCTTTTGATCTCGACAAAGCCACTCGAATCAATCGACAAGAGGTCAAGGATTACATGAATTGCTTAAAAATGGCCCCAATCACCTCTCACGATAAAAGAGAAGATAATGACTATTTATACTGTAACGACTATCTTGATTCATTAGAAGTTGAACAAAATAATATTTTCGTTGAGTTATGTACTTACTTAAAAAACTAATAAATCTTAGTTTCAAGAAATTAAGTATTTAGGTAAATTTGTGTGGAAACCTAATTCAACCCAATATATGTAGTCCTCAAGAAACATCATTCAATGGAGTCACTATAAGTCTTACTAAGTTCAACCTTCATAACACATCTAGTTTATATAACCCTTTTCTGGAATACCATTTAAATAAGGGACTTTAGCATCTTATCGTGAGTAGAAGAACTCCTTAATAGCCAAGCTTCGATAGCATTCTATAACATTCCATTGTTGAGTCAAGAACTCAACAGGGTAACCATCCATACTAAGGGATTTGTCATGTGACATATCTTTGATGCGCTTTCAAGAATCTCCTTCATGCTGACAACTGGATAAGTGAACATTTATTGATAAGGGAGGTAACAACCCCTTTTTATCACAACAGCACTAAAGTGTGACATCTCCTTAATAGTTGATCCATTATAGCTTCGAGACCATGCAGATGATACATAACATTTTCAAGAGCTTGAATTGGTCATTCTATGTTTAATTTCTGTATCTCGAGCCTTATTTATAGCCTACATAGTTGTAAGAAAAGATAAAAGAACTAGCCACATTCTTCACTTAAGCAAAGGATAAATTACTTTTTGATTATAAGAATATATAACCTAACATGAGTTTCTAAAACAACCAAATTTTTTGTCATTTGGGCCATTTGGATAATTATATCATGTATTTAATTCTTATGTTACTTTTTGAGTATTCCTTGAGATTTATGTTCTTCTACTCTAGTTTTCAAATACTTGATTATACTTGTGCAAAAGAGTTTCAACTCTTTCGCTTTAGAGGCCGATTCGGCCCCTAATATTCTTAAGTGCTAAAATAATGAGGATTATGTTAAACCCCAAGGTCTCCTGATTGTCCATGTGCAACTTTGGACTTATTCAGAGAGGGGTGGACCTCGTTAGCACCGATTATAATACCACTACAACTTATTTGTCAAGATTGTGATTGAAATGTAGCTCTCAAAAACAAGAATCGACTAATAGCTTGGAGACGATAGGTCTCTCTAGGAGCCACAATTCCTGATTTTGGTATAGCAGGGGTCTCATTTGGAATATTAAGTTTTGCAACCCAATCTTATATTAATTGTCTTCTCCTCATGATCTTATTCCTTATTTTTTTTCTTGGAAGCCGCCGAAACACTTTTTCTTCTTTTAACTCTTTTCTTAATTTTCATCTAGCATTTATCCATGGTATGCCCAAATCTCAAAATGCTTAGTATGTAATATAGGCTTTCTAACATAATCCACGTATCGATGTACCCATCCTTATGGTCGCTTTGTGATTTTTAATTAGCTGGTTTTTCCTATTTTGACCCTTCATAGTTTCTATATGTGTGTTTGTAGACTTAAGGGACGAGTGACACAATTTTTGAAGCAATCAAGAGCTGCAGGATTTTCAATTTTAAAGGTTTGGATTTGTAGTTTAATCGGTTCACTCGAGGTTATCAAGGCCGCCTTAGTTTTGACAACTCAACTAGGTTTATAAGGTGATTTTTGTGTTGATGGTGGTTTGCATGACCCGAGGGACTCTGGGCGTGATCTCATTCTTGGATCTATTTCTAATTAAGCTAAAGAATAGGTTTGACCATAATCAAATTTGATCAAGATGACCTCGAATTGGTGACTTGGTGTATTCAAAAGGTATGTAATGTGTTTATGATTGATTTACATAGTTGATTTGTGTATAGTAAGTTTCAGATGAGTTTGGACACTAGTTGGATCGTTGAATTTTGAAGTTAAGACTTGATCCCAATCAAATAGTTGACTCATCATTTTAAAATTTCAACAGTTTGTAATGATGATTTTGGACTTGTCCGCGTATTTTGATAATTTTGATGAGTTTTGAATGAATTTAGTTTTCATTTTGGGTGTTGGTATCGCTTTTAAACATAAAATATGATGGGCACAAAGATCCATTTGTAGTTTAGAGATTGAAGTTTATTTCAAAAATTGAGAAGGATTACAGACCATCTTAAATGTTTGGCCTAATTCGTAAGTCGCGCTCAATTTTTAACGCCAAAAATGAATTGAATCTTTAATTTAGCAAAAATTAATATCTAATTAGTCAAACAAGCTCTAATTGATTTTCTAATAAACTACTAAGTTTGTAACACGTTTCAACTCATATAAACAATTTGTCAATTCCCAGCAACCGAGAGAGCTTCAATTATTTTAGTGCAAATAAATGTTGCAACATTTTTCTGATACAATAATTCTAAAATTACGTAGATGTGTTCCCTTGATGCAATATAAAAGAAATTTGATCCGAACTATTTCATTTGGAAGTACTTTTGGAACATAAAATATGATTTTTGAGAGAGCAATCAATGGATAATCATGAGATATCATCAAGGTATGGTTTCTAACTCAAATCTATGACTTTGAGATGAATCTATGCTACATTTCTTATGTGCCAAATTTGATGATTTTCAAGAACATTTTGATAAAAAGAGCTATTTATTATTGTTGGTAGATTCGTTAGCAATTCTTAATCAAATTTGAATTGCGAGTATATATTATTTATTCTTGCGATGAGAGATTTTCATTGAGATATGATTTGTCTACTTTCGATATTGTTAACCGAACATCTATATTTAATCCAAGATTTACAAAATTGGAGAAAATTGTCATTTTTTCATCAATCTTCCACCAAGATTAGAAATATATATGATGTATTTGGTATCTTTAGCTTTAAGAACACAATTTCATAAGAATATATAAATATTATTTAAATTCAAGTCACGTGGTCTAATTGAGGTTATATCCATAATATAAATTAGCAATTAATTTTAGTTTTTGGGATGATTTTTGAAGCTATTTTCTGCCTTAGCTCGTATAAAATTCTAAACTTGATTAAGAACTTTTCAAGACATTTTTGACTAATTTTCCTTTTATTTGTATTATGGGTGTTAAATAGGGGTTTTGAATCTGGAGATGAGATATTGTATTTTTCAATTTTGGAGTTGATTCGAGATCAATTTTTTGATAATATTCTATATTTGAGATTCTTGGATTATGGGTGAACTTATTTTGAAATAAAATTACCCTTTTGACCTTGGGGTTCAGTGGCCGACTCATTGCCTTGTGATAGAAGTATAGAAACATGGGTGTCTACGAACTCGTATACTTATGTAGATTTCCATATTTGACCGTGATTGAGATTGTTCTAAGGCTCAATGTATGGGAAAGTTCATAATTTTACACTTTGTGCTTCAAACGCGAGGTAAGTTGAGACTTTCTAGACTCTTATTTGAAGTGTTTGTGTTGGTAATTTCTTAATTGAGGGTAATGGTAATGGGGTACTTATATAAATGAGATAACAAACATTTATGTGGATACCGCTATCATGATTTGGGTAAATGGAGATAATTTATTTAATTGATGAAATTCAGATTATATGAGCATGATTCATAGCATATTGACTTAGCTTGGAGGCTTATATTTCTCACTTGGTATTGATGAATTACTTTTATCAAGGACCATATATAAATTGCTTATTTGATTATTCTTTCATTTCTTACTCATTGTTAAATTATTCAATGCCGATTATGCTGTCTATGCCACAATCCCAACCCGAGAAGTGTGATCGCACTGTGCCACCTCGATAGGATCATACATGACACCCAAATATAAACAAAGGCGTAATCATGGGTTAGTATAAAATAACACACTATTGCCAGTAATCAAGAAAACGTGAAAAATAGGTATTATGCTACCAGTGGTCGCCAAGACCACATACAAACCAAAAGGTATACACAAGGACTCAACAAGCAGTGACTAAATCACACCGACGTAGACACGGACAAGGGACCCCGAGAGACCCCAAGTCACCCACGATATAAGCATGCATCTAATCTTAATCAAATAAGCTTTAATACTTAGCATATCATTATGTAGGAAACGTAATCATAGTGTAACACCCGAAAGTATTAGACATATACATAAGCCGAGTTCTACATCCCAGCCTAAAATCCTCTATTACATATGATGGGTTGATGGGACAACATCCCCAACTAACCCGATCGATAACGAAATATAAATAACATGAAATCACAACCATTTCTAACATGAGGACTCACCAATAAGCCGAGAGCGAGAGCCAAGATGAACTAAGGATGAGGTCGGCACCTCGAGAGATCCCAATTTCTATCATAAAACGATACACATAGAAAAAGTATGCAGTCGTAAGATGTGGAATGTACCGAGTATGCAAGCTTAAGCAAACGACATTCAAAAGGAAATAAAACTCATAAATAACATAGGAGAATGAAATCATGCTTATATCATAAATTCCGTAAGAAAACATAAGACTCAAAACTTTCAAATCATTCATTATCATAAGCGTAAGTATACTTTATCAAAACATAACTTGAGCCAATAGCATAAACATAATAATGCATAAAATATGCGAAACAATGGGATGACTGGGCATAACCTACACCATCATAGTAGATCCTTTCATGATGCCCCTTCAACTATCTCACTAAGGAGTGAGCCGACTCCTAGCTACTGTGGAGGGTCATGCATTAGGCGGATATCACATTTAGAGGATCGATATCAATACAATATATAGCATTAGAAACCTACGGTGACACACGTGGCTATGAGACACCGGCGTAGTCCTTTGAACGTCAGCTACTCTGCTAGACACTACCTGGGCAACACGCATATAGGGGCTCATATGTAAATCAATAACATCATGTATAAAAATTCATTAGCTAAAATATAACATTTGTCATTATTGATCCCCTTAAAACATTCTTGGCCAAGAATACAAAGGCCCTTTTCATCTCGCCAACATCATAAATCGATAAATCATGGTAATGTTACATAAATCGTAAATCATTCTTTCAACATGTGGGCATTGCCTAATACTTTGACATACTCAATTCTTTTAAAAAATATGCTCATAAACATGGGTAACTTGAAAATCAGGTTTTTCTATCATCAATAAACTCAAAATATTGATATATTCATCAAAATCATAACTTTCATGAACTCTCATCAATGGACATTTAGATTTAAAAGCTTGAAACATTAATTTTCAAGAAAATAATATAAACCTGCCCATCATTCATAATTCAACAATTAAAACTCAATTAAATCAAACTCATAAAGAGAAATCACATTTTCATGCATTTGGGCAAAAGCCCCATGGAATTGAATAGGAGGATTCATGATTAAATTCGAAATTTGGGCATGGGTGTGGAAGAAATCATCCACAAAGAAATCGATGGAATTTTATAGTTAAGACCTTGAATTTCTAAAACTTAAAAGCTCTTGCATGGAAACGGGTATGCATTAGGAACTTAACCCATCTTATCATACTTAGAAAAATATACAAAACCTCGTAGTTTAGGGTCTCAAAGCAGAAAAGTCGAAAAATGCCTTAATAAAATTTCAAAATTGGTCTCGGATCTGATAACATCGATCCCATGGGTTTGCATGATACCACGACTCGTGGTACCGAGTTATTGAGTCCACCGCTTCACTTCATGTTAGGTTCTTCCCACTCGACAGACGATTCGTCAGATTCACCGACGGTCGCTGATCAACCGTTGTAAGCTCCTTGACAAATTCTCGAATTTCCCTTTACCATGAGCCTCACCACGACTCGTGGTGGCTTCTAACGAGTCGTGGTCTCAACTGCTAGGGCACTAGACATCTCAACCCACAAGCAATGACTAGAAACACCGCCGCCACCATCACCACTCTAATCGACGACCATGGTGGGTCCCCATCAACCTAAGTTTAGCCATTCCTATGATCGTTAACAACGACTCTTCGGCTGCTCTCGGCAACAAGTCGTTGAGCACCGTCCATGTCACCACCGCCCCCTCAACTCCCCATACCACGACTACTATGACGACTGTGTATCCAACCACGAGCCGTCGAGTCGCCCGTCCCGAGATATTTTTGTTAATTTTCTCAGACTTTCAAATTCATCTTCCCAGTCTATTCTTAGGCCTTCCCGGGGTATTACACTCACATGACCTATTACAACATTTACAACCCAACAGTAATGCTTATGAGCCCCCAAAGAGTTTATCAAGTTTACGTTGACTGGATGTGGGCCCCCACCTACCCAATATATACACAAACTCACAAAAGGTATCTCCAAACAAGCCGGGAGTTTACCACACCCGCTCCGGAATCAACCCAACCTTGGGAACCTGATCAACCTGACGGTTAGGGACTCGTTGTGCATGAAGCAAGATCTGACTAGTGGCGCGCACACAATGTACCGAATATGAGAGGTGACTATAAGACAAAAGCTAGAGATAATAGACAACCGATGTAACACGTGAGCCACAACCTCAAAAAATATAACTCTAGAAATCCGCATCCCGGGACATATAGGAAGCTCCAAACAACAATATAACACCACAAATCAATACAAAGATAACACAAGTGAAATATATTATCAATCGTGCACTTCCTGACCATCTCTCGACTCGTATAGTTAGCAAGATCAATCCATTTTGAGAACCAACGCAATCCGTAAAGGCTTAGACATATCGTCACTCGAATCATGTCTTGATTTGACACTATGGAGGACATCATCCTCAACCCCGTAGGTCGATCAACCCTTGGGCTCAACCCCTCAATCGAAAACACTCTCGTGCATTGGGTATCCACAAGCCCCAAGGACTCAATTAGAACATACAATCATAATCACAAACATTCACAATCAATTTTCAAGGCAAGGACCCTAAACAAATTTCTTAATCAACTCACGATGGCGTCGTTTACACAAACTAATTCTAAGGGTTGCTCAATCTCGACGACGTGCCCACCGGCACACGAGTCTAACCCAACCTCGTGACAACACACCCACAACACCACACAAACCAGTAGCTCAGCCAAGGGTACACCTATCAATAATTCAAGGCTTCATGAGACAAAAATTCTACACGCACGACAATAACACTAACACAAGTCTACTGGGGAATCTTGCCGAAAAGGAACAAACGACCTACATAACTTGCAAGGACCGATGAAACCAAGATAGACCCAGTCCTCCACTCCCAAGTACACCAAGATACTGCCTAAATGTAGAAAGCAAACAAACCACTAACACACTGCTAGAATATGCAAGAGAAATAATTATAAAGTAAAGTTTACCGACTAATTCTTCAGCGACCCTACAAGTAGGAAATCTAAAATAATATTCTACCAAGATAAAATGACCTTTAAGCATCCGAGGAATACTAAGAACTAACAAGAACACGAACTTACCAAGTAGAAACACGAAGCAGCCACCAAACTACCTGAACACAATTCAACAACGCGATCTACTGGGGCTAATCCAACCCCACACCAAAATCACTTGGACTTACTTAGCTCAAAACCCAAATAAACCATGGAGAGGATTTGAGAGAGGTCATAATAAAATATGTTGCTGGAAAATGGAATTTTGACACTCACTAACTGACTGTATGGGAATTAAATAACCCTCCACCGATTTACTTATTTTTGAATGTCCTCTACAAAGGGCCTTCACTAAAATGCGAATATCTCTACCCGAAGTTGATTGATGAATGGTTTAATGTGTTGGAAACTAGGCCTCATAGACCTTTAATTTGATAGGTAATACACCAATTAAATCCTTATATATTGGGAGAAAAGACTCTGGACATTCGGCCTAAATTTCCATGAAATCTCAAGAAGGAAATTTTTGTTATAACTTTGCCGAATTTCTTTACAACTTGATCTGACGCTCAATCTAAATACCAACATAGAGTGACTCAAATAACTCATAAATTTTTTTCATAGCCTATTAAGTACTATTAGTCCTATCTCAAAGTGCAAATTTATTGCTTAATCTATACAAAGTGTTACATCCTTCCCCCCTTAGAAACATTCTACCAAATGTTGGACAACACACACAAATCATGCCTCGAGAATTTGACAATATACAACTAATCATGAACTTATATAACAAAGGGTCAAAAACAAAATAATACCAATAATACCATATATATACATAACGTGCTGCCCGCCGAGGCTCGTTACTCCGTCAAGCATTCAATGTGAAGATACGTGACGAGGATAAGCATAATCCGACGTGGCGCCTTCTCCTCTACCTTTCCCTCAGACCCAACTGTGCCCCTAGTCCACTTGGCCCGCTGGTGCAGATGACCTACCACGTACCCGGTCGATCATGCCGTGCCACTCTATCCTCAAACAGATAATCCATGAACTTTATGATACCACCACAAGTAAAACATATAATCAGCTTCTTTCTACTCACCAAAGCCTTCATCATATCACAAAACTATTAATCAATTTTCAGATTTTCACCCGCTTCATCAAACACATCAGGTTCAGACTTATATTGCCTGTGTCAATATTCATGGTCTCTACAGGTCGGTTAGATCCACCCAGATCCATCTCCAAATTGTTTGCTGCTTTTCAATTCGCCTCCTGTCCAGATGCTAACAACAGGCTGTCCCTCACAATGCCCGATACGTGCTATGCTTGTAATTACTCGCATAGAAGAACTCCCCAGAATAATGTTGCACATACTGGAAGCAACCCATTTACATACCGATGTATCCTGCATGCATGGTGCTAACAAAAGAAGGACCATATCGTGCCAACGAATCAAACTCAAGTCCATACTCCCGCACACTCATACTCGCTTCCCAAGTGTAAAAACCGATCCGCCCTATCATCCCTAACCTCTAAAGGTAGATACCGGTCTAGAAATGCATCAACAAAATCAGTCCATATGACCTGAGGTGCATATCGACCCCTCGAGCTCTCCCAACCTTCATACGAAAACACCGCTACTCGCACAACGAAACGCTGCCAACTCAGAGCCTCAATAGAGTGGCATGCATAACTCAAAAGATGCAATACAACCGATCCACGTAGTCCCGTGGGTCCTCATTTACCCGTGTCCTAGAGTACTCTAGGGATTCAGTTATGAACTCGAGTCCTCAACTCCCAAAGACGTTCTCCAAACCCCGAACTCCGGGTCAGGCCTCAACCTCGTCGTCCCGCACTACTCCTCGGCTAGCAACTATACCGCATATCTCAACTCCCGATCTCAATTGGGGAGGTGCTGCAAAATTTCCTGACCAGCTTCAACCCTAACATCTCTAGCCGGGGATATTGGTTCCTGTGGTGGAGTGACAGCCTCATCCCGGGGCCTTAGAAACCGTCTCTATGTGGCGTAACTCATTGTGCTCCCACTGCCGCAATATCTAGCCACCGTTCTCCGGCCAGAATCCCCGCATAATTTAACAAACGTAAGACTAGACCCGACTCCTACAAATTTCCGTACTTAGCACACGATTTGATTAAGAAAGAAGAGTAACCATCCAAAATGCCCCAGAGCCTCTGTCTATACTGATGCTGGAAAGCAACGCACATATAAACAAGACTCTACTAGACACGGCTCATGAACTCTAGGATATGAATCGCCCGATACCAAGTCTCCCACCCCAACCCGAGGAAGCGTGACTGACACTTGGTGCCACCTTGGCCAGGGAGCATACATGACGCCAAAATATAAAAACAAAGGCCAGAATCGAAGAGATTTAGCATAAAAATAACATACTAGACAATAGTAATCAAGAAAACGTGGCAAGTAGGTATTATGCTACTAGGGTTATCAAGACCACATACAACCAAAAGGCATACACAAGGACTCATATGACCTACTACAACATTTACAACCCAACAAAAATCGCTTACGTGAGCCTCTAAAGAGCTAATGTTTATACTGATCGTGATGCCCACCTACCCAATATATACACAAACTCACAAAAGGTATCTCCAAACAAGCCGGGAGCTTACCACACCGTCTGAACTCAACTCAACTCCTGAACCTCGATCAACCCGATGGTTAGGACCCAGCATGAATCCAAAGACTGACTAGGGATTCAAGACAATGTACCGAATATGAGAGGCGACTATAAGACAAGAGTTTGTGAGATAATAGACAACCGATTGCAATACGTAGCCGACAACCTCAAAAAATAAATATAACCTAGCAATCCGCATACCCGGGACATATAGGAAGCTCCAACCAACAACAATATAACACCACCAATCAATACAAAGATAACACAAGTGAAATATATTATCAATCGTGCATCACGGACCATCTCTCATTGCTAGTTAGCAAGATTAATCCATCTCAGGAGAACCAACGAACTTAAAGTCTCGCATATGTCGGACCACTCTCAAATCATGTCTCGATTTGACACTACGGAAGACATCATCCTCAACCCCGTAGAGGTCGATCAACCCTTAGGCTCAATCCTCAAACAAAACACTCGTGCGTTGGGTGACCACAAGCCCCAAGGCCTCAATTGAACATACTACCATAATCACAAACATTTACAATCAATTTTCACAAGTAAGGACCCTAAATAGCCCCTAATCGACTCACGATGGCGTCAAGCGTCACAAACTAATTCTAAGGGTTGCTCGACTCGACAACGTACTCCACCGGCACACGAGTCTAACCCAAACTCGTGATAACATCAACTCCACACAGCGCACCACACAACCGCAGCGCCAAATCCAAGGGTACACCTATCACGAATTTATGGGCTTCAAGGAGATGTTTCCACACGCACGACAATAACACTAACACAAGTCTACGGAAATCATACAAAAGGAAACAAACGTGCTTAACATAACTCGACGCCGATGAACCAAATATAGACGAACCTCCACTCCCCCAAGTACACCAATATACTCTGCCTAAAATGTGAAAACAAACGACCAACACATCAAGTAGAATATCCAACAAGAGAAACAACACAAAAAGAAAGTTTACCGACTAATTCTTCATGAATTCGGCGGTAGGAAATCTAAAATAACATTCTACCAAAATCAACAACTCCTTAAGCATCCTAAGAATACTAAGAACCAACAAAGAAAAAGAACTTACCAACTAGAAACATGAAGCAACCACCAACCGCCGAACACAATTCAACGACGCGATCTACTCGAAAAATCCATCCCCCCGACACCAAAATCACTTGGACTTATGACTTCTAAACAAAACCCAAAGAAACCCATGGAGAGGACTTGAGAGAGGTTTCATACGAAATATGTTGCTGGAAAATTAATTTTGATGACCAACAATCGACCAAATGGGATTAAATAATCCTCCACCGCCTACTTATTTTTGACGCGGTCTCATCACAAGAGCCACTAAAACGCGAAGATCTCTCTACTCCGGTTAGATTGATGAATGTTTAATATGTTGGAAATTGACTCATGTATTTTTTAATTTTGAAGGTCATACACCCCTAAATACTTATAGATTGGGAAAAAAGACTCTATACATTTGACCTAAATTTCAAGAAATCTCAAGAAGGAAATTTTGCGATAACTTTTAATGAATTTTGTTTACAACTTGATCGATATTCAATCTTAAACACGATCAAGAGGACTCAAATATCTCATAAAACTTTCTTCATAGCCTATTAAGTACTCTTAGTCCTATCTCAAAGTATAAATTTATTGCTTAATCTATATGGGGTGTTACAATATGCTAAGTTTTAATTATTTGTAGGATCTCGTTTGTGTTGGCCTTACATATCACGCACATTGACATTGTGGAAATAAAAGGATAAATTTTATTAAAGGATTACCCGAGATATTCATGGTATATAGGATTTATCTGGTACATAGTGTTGCATCTATGCCAGGCTTCTGGTGTTGTCCGGTACAGCGCATACATGGACCTCAATGGTCCCCTATGGATCTCGTCTATCCTACTGAGGAAACGGGCGTATACATGTTTTTAACCAGTACAAATTGTTGAGTTTTATTAGAGCTTAGGATGAACTGTTTCCGCTTCAACAACTCTAGATTCTAGCTTTATTTTACTTTTTCTATCTTTCCTTCTTATAGACAGATTTTCTGTTAGTCTCAAACTTGTATATTTCAGATCTTAGATAATTTTTATACTTGGGGTGACCAATCTTAGGGTTTTCTTCTTCATTTCCTTGTTATGACTTGGGATACTAATATTTATTTTTGTAATGTTTAACTGAACTTCCACTTATTTTTGTTTTGTACTCATATTAAATGATTAATAAATGAATAAGGTTCACTCTAAGAAAATGATAAAGTGCCTCACGCTAATGATATTTGGGTCATGACATGATGTAAGGTACCAATAGGTGTTACAATCTCAATAGAGTCCAATAGAGGTTGTGAAACATCTTCTTGTATCAATACCAAGAGTATAGTATATTCGTTCCATACTTGCAGTGAATGTATCAGTATGCATAAGGCACCCAATAACATTTTCAACCTTGATGAGTGCTTCACAAGACCAATATTCAACTTGTAATTTAGGATCAAAAGTGACCCGTAGGGAAATTATTATCACAAGGTAAGCTAAACTCAAAATCAATTTCTTATCTATGGACAATAAAGGGCCCATTATGGAATGTATAAATTCCTATCAACATCTTTATTAGTTATAGTCTTCATATGAATCAAATCAAAAAATAAATATCCTTATCGTCTTTAGGAATCACAATGTTCTCTCCTCCCCTTTTCAGTTTTGGGAGAGGCAAATGAATGGTTTCAGTGTGACTGAGTAATACTTGATAGTGCAAGAATTAATGATCAAGGGATCAAGAAGAGATAATTGTTTGTCCACATGAATTATGATATGGGCAGTGTTCAAATAATATTTGATTATAAAAAATAAATTAAAGGCTCTCGAAGAGCTTATATATATAATAACACTATTCATCGTAGATCGTAATTTATGAAACTTTTACAATCAAAGCACATATTGTAATAAACCTGAAGTTTACTAGCAAATAAAATTGATCATCATATTGAGATTGTAAATGTTTGGAAGATGAAATATTTTCAAGCTACTGCAGGTAAGAAATACGTATGTGAAAAGTTATCCAAACATGATGAGATGACATGTCACAATAAACTTCTAGTTTGTTGATATAAAAACTCATGCCATAGTAAATTAGAAGTTTACTAAGGAAAATAGTAAATGTCATATATAGTAAGCTTGAAGTTTACTAATACAAATAATTTTATCAGTTGTCTTGACCCTTTTAGCCATCTTGATTTAAATATAATGTCCTAATTAAATATTCAAAATATATTGAAGAACTAGAAAATTCTTCGAGATTTTTTTGTTTCTTGTTCTCATGATAAGTTGATTATACCAGCTATCGAGACTAAATTTTCTAACATCTGAAAAATATAAAAGATGAATATGGACCCGTTCACGTACAATGTGATGTCTCAAATGGATGCATCTATGATATTGTCACATGTGTGTTTATTTTCAACGCAAAATTTAACATTCGCAAATTCGCTTGCTCAAAATAATTGAGTTAAGAGCACAATTTTCAGATTATGCAATAAAGATAATTTATCTTGATAGTGCTGGTTTATGTCCAACCTGATTTGACATTGAATGTCTCTGATAAATAGTTGAATCATTGCTTATGAGAATAAAATTTCATGTGTTGGTCTATGATATGATATATTGCATATATGCATTAGACTAATAAATTATGATTAAATATCCCCTCAATTAGTTCAAGGTCAGAAACCAAATATTTTTAATTTAATAGCTTTAGATATGTGATATATAATTAATGAATGTATCGCTATTTACACAGATGAATTTTTCAAAGAAGATCGGGGATATATGTTAGTTTTTCTAACATAAGGGGGAGAAAATAAGTAGCTATGAAATATGCTACGAATTATCATTGGTATGATCCTCATTCAAAATATATTTCAAGTCAAATGCTAGAAGTATTTCCTGATCTAAAATTAATTTCATATTTTAGCAGCAAAAACTCCTATTAATGTCCCTGAAGGACAAAGTTTATAGCATGCATGAAATGTGGTAGATCATTCGATTTCAAATGCCACAATTATTAAAAAAATAAGAGGATAAAATGATCAAAATAAGGAGACAATGTGCTCTTGAAGAGCATATAATATAACACTTCATGAAACCTTATGAGAGGTTCAGGTACCTGAAAATAATGAAGTGATGAGATCTCAGTAAGTTATGTCACATTATGAACCAATACAAAATGATATTCACTGATGATATCTTTGATATAATATAACACACAATATTGTAAAATATTATGAGGATCTCAATTCTACATTTATTTAAGCATGATGCCGTAGAAATATTTATCAAGTGAAATGATACATCTTGATAAGCGTAAAACTTATTGGACCAGTGGCCCAGACATCAAAAGATGTCATATATTTAATATTGAATATTGTCACTTGACAAATAATTATATGAAAATTTCTGAAAAATTCAAAATGCCCGAAACAAGTACAAGTTCTTGAAAAATTTATTTATAATTCGTATACAAATTAAATCAATCAAGGTTGATGTAATGAATCACTTATTGGATATTTATCGACATAGGGTACAAAATGTCTCTGTTTATCCTTATGTTTTTATGAAACTCGGAATCTTTTATATTGTTGTGTAAGTTAATGACTTGAATTGATCGTTGCTTTTAGTCCGATAAAGAGCTTTTTTATTTTTTACGAAAGTCCATCCCAATAATTATCGCCGAGGATATAAATATAAATATAAAAGTTCAATTAAATGGGCTAACCCAATAAAATTAAATTTTGAACTTAAATAATCAATTAAATTATATTAGCCCACTTATTTATCTAAGTTGATATATCTTAAATTTAATATAATTAAAATTATTTTATNTCTTAAATTTAATATAATTAAAATTATTTTATGAATTTAAATCCTGTTTTATCTAGTTCAATTAAATATTTTCATCTATGTGAATGATCTCATTAGCAATAACAAAATTCAAAAATAATTTGAGATTGTATTCTTACTATGAATCAAAGTGGACTGACTGACTCATGTTGACTCTAATGATTTGTGATTGAATATTTTGTCCTCTTGGGATATTCATTTATTTTTTAGAAAATTAAAAGGCAAACACTTAAAATGGTTAAATGGAATATTGGCTTCACTTGGAGTTGATCATTTTCAATATGATGTGTTTGCATTGAAGGGTAGAAATAGTCAAATTATCTTTGTAAATTCCCCATACAATCTACATATATTTTTATAAAGTCTTTGAGAAAGAATTGATTTGATTTTCTACTTTATAAGTTGGACATTTTTTTATCCTCATGTTTCAACTTGAAGGGGGATATTGAAAAATAATGTGCACACTATTTTCCTGCCTTATATAATTTCTTATTTTTAGTACAAATTTGGCATAAGCCTGTCAAATGGGCTGGGTCAGCCCAGACCCGGCCCGATAAAACCCAATACAAAAGACGACCCAACACAACACGACTTAAGAGAAGGGGGCTTGGGATGGCCAGGCATTTGAGCCCGGTTAGGAACCCGGATGCTGGCCCATCGAGGCATTGGCCTGGTAATATAGTTTCTTTTTGAAAAAAATTGTTAATTGTGGGCCGCATATAGCTGTTGGATCAACAACTATTTTGCAAATATAGCCGCTTGAAAAAACCTTGCAATTAACAAGATCAAGTGCAAACTTTTGGCTTTCAAGTGTTCAAATTATCAATTTACGTTTATTTAACAATATGATACAATCGTTTCATCTCTTATTTATATTTAGTATTTTAATTCTTCCATTTTTATTTCTATTATTTTTGCATCTTAAATTTTGTTATTTTAATTTTCATAATGGATACGTTTAAAAAAATAAGTAAATTCTTTTGTTCTAGGGATAGTAATAGTAGCGGTAGAGGTAAGAAAAAATCTAGTAGGGGTAGTACTAAGAATTATTCTCGTATTCTAAATACACCACTTAGTGAAATAGGAGACGTAGGTGTGAGTGCACATGATATGTTCTCTCTCTTTTTTTTTTTTATAAAAAAAAGTCGAATAAAAGAGAGTTGAGACCCGGTCCAAACAAAACAAAGATTTAAAATTATAAATTATTTATAACAACAAGAAACTTACAATATGGAAGAAGAGAATGAAGTCGATATAAATATATATAATGATGATAATGATTAATGATACACCCACTAATCTCGTTGTTGCTTAGTCTCAAACACAGTATCCTCCTACAATTCCTAAACCTAAAAAATAAACTAATATAGTGCGGAATATTTAAACCATATGGAAGGTACAAATATAGTTGAATGCTCAATTTATCATTTGAAATATAAATTGATAGCTTTGGATTGTTTGTCTTTCAGCATTGCTTCTTCTGATTCGTTTATTCATTATATACATTCAATTTATTAATCTTATGTTTAGTAGTATTTCTAGAAGTACTTGTAGATCTGATACTTTTGGACTTCATGGACAATATAACTATTATCTATGTTTGTTATTGACATATCTTTCATATAGAGTTTCTCTCACTTCTGATCTTGACCGTGTTATTAATAAAAATAATTATTTAACATTAACTTGTCATTAGTTAGATAATAATTTTAACATGCAAAATCGTATTTTAACTTCTCGATATGATGAAGACCTAGACATACATGCACAATTTGTATCCGATTCTATCTCAATGATTGCAAAATATTATGGTCTTACAAACAAAATGTTATGTGTATTTTTTGATAATACCAGTAACAACACCTCTTCTGTCGCAAGTTTTAAAACTGACTCTCTCCGTTATACTTGAAATATTTCATGTTAGGTTGTGGTTGTCATATATAAAATTAAGTTGTAAAAGATAATCTTAATTTTTTTGATTCTATAATTGAGAAAATTAGACATGCAATTTGTTTTATTAAAAAAAAAAAATAACAGTAAAGACTAGACTTAAGGAGTTTAAAAGAAAATGTGAGGATAATAATCTTAGACCAAGATTAATGCCTCAAAGAAATAAATAATAGGTCAAGACTTGCAATACTTATAAAGATTCTATAAGTATAATTTTTAACCAATATGCTAGAAAATTTCTTGAGTTGATGTTACAAGATGGTGATTAGGTCAAGATTAAAGATTTTGTTGATTTCTTAGAAAAAAAATATTTAGCTAGTGTTGAATTTTCTGTTTCTTATTATTCTACTATTTCTAATAGTTAGCGAATATATATGATATCTCTTTATTGCTTAGTAAATATAAGTTTAAAATATATTATAGAGACATTGTTACTGAAAAAATAGCATAATTTTAAAAATATTTCTTTAATATACCTCCTATTTTCTTAATTGATGCTGTATTAAATCCCTATATAAAATTTGGTACTAGGCCAGAATTGACTCGTATTATGTATAACTCTTTAGAAATTTGGAAAGATAAATAACCATCTTTGTTTAAGGCTATGAGTGATAAAGAATGATTACTTGAAAAAGTTATATAATTATTATATTGTATTAGTTGAAAAAGTTTATTATATTTTATTTGTTTGGCCTAGAATAACACCTACACNACAAAAAAAAAAAAAAAAAAAATAAATACAATTTTTGATGAGCTTAATTTTTATTTGAAACAGATCCTGAAGCCCATCGAAAGTGGAGCACGCTGGATTGGTGGAAGAACAACAAAAGGTAATATCTCGTATTTTCAACGGTGGTTAAAAATATGCTAAATATTTCAATATCAACCGTGACATCAGAAAGCGTATTTAGTCAAGAAGAATAATAACTTATAGATAAGCGACACTCGTTAGGGAGCAACACCATGAATGTTCTAGTTTGCTCCAGAGATTGCATTAATTTGGAGCGAAGAATTGCTAGACACATAATTATACAGAAGCAGTAAATGGGAGAATATGGCTGTTGGGGAAAGATAATAAGATTAATGTGGTAATGGAAAAAAAAATTAAAAAATTAATGTGATAATTTTTTTAAAAACTAAAAGTGAAACTTAATGTATTTCAAAAATATTTATTTGAATTAAAAATATAAAGTATAAAAGATTTTACATGTTACGCATATCTTAAGAACACCTATGCATATTGATTGCCCAAGTATACTATATATGCATTTCAATTATAACATATTTTTTCTAAATATATTGCTTTCTCAATGTTGATTTTAATCTTTATAATCAATCATTATTTTTTTTTCTATTTTAATTTGTGTCCAAGAAATGTATAAAAACTTTAATTTCATATATGATTTACACAATTTCCTAAAAGGGTAAAGTAGCGATTTAGAGCGGATATACCCCTTATTAAAAAAGTGATGCATATATACCCTCGTCGTTTAGCAAATGGTACATACATACCCTCGTCCTCTAATAAGTATCGCATATTTACCATTTTTCGTTAACAGACTGAATTTAAAAAAATTTAAAACTAATTTTTTAATTTTAAAAATGTCACATGACTTTAAAAAGTTAGCTCACTCATTTTTTTACCGCTTCAAAATCGACCAAACTAAAAATAATTCAATTTTTCTTTTATTTATATTCGTTACAAACTCATTTTATGACTGAGTAGAAGAGGGATTGAGACGTTTTTTTTCATTTGAGTCAGGTATAGAGGGGTAAAAAATAAGTGAAGTCATTTTTTTAAAGCCACGTGATATTTTTGAAGTTTAAAAAAAAGTTTTAGAATTTTTTTATTTCAGTAAATATAGGTCAGTTAATGAAAAGTATAAATATGCACCATTTGTTAGACGACAAGGGTATATATGCACCATTTGTTAAACAGTAAGGGTATATATGTACCACTCTTTTAACGAGAGACATATCTGCTCTAAATCGCAATGTTGAGGGGTATAATTGCTCTTTTTCCCTTCCTAAAATCAATCTCAATTAAGGATTAATGGTGATTATGCTTACACTACTAAAAATAGAGATTTTTCCCACCGTAAATGAGTGGAAAATTTGTGCTATAAAACATGATTTTCCCACCTATTTCCCACGAACCAATTCACTGGGAAAACACTTGGTGGGAAACAGATTCTCACTGAAGTGTGGGAAACTTCATAATTTTTTCATATGAAAACAATATTATTTTTTCTTTTCCAACCGATATCAATGAGAATAACAACTTAATATTTTTTAATTAGAAATTTCAATAAAAAAATAGTAATTTTTTAATAGTGTTAATAATTTAAAGATTTGAACTTGCATTTGTGTCACATTTAGCTCACTTTTTGAGAGTACTTACATATCAATAAAGATAATAAACTTAATGATCCAAAAACATTAAAAACCTAAAGACATCTCTAAGAGCAGTTTTAGTTCGAAGTATGTTAGTTTATTTCCACTTTCCTCTATTAGCTATTTCCATTAATAACAACTGCAATAATAATACGTTTTGGTCAAATTTTTAAAATCAAATTATTTTAAAAAATATTTTTAAAAAAAAAGTGTTTTTCATAAAAGTACTTTTGATGAAAAATAATTTTTTGATGAAAAATAATTTGCGTTTGGCCAATAAATTTTAAAAGTTCTTTTGAGCAAGCAATTAATATTTGACAAAACTTTTTGAAAATGCATGTAAGTGTATTTTTTCTCAAAAGTGCTTTTAGGGAGAAACTACTTTTTTTTTAGCTTTTGAAAAACAGCTTCTGCTACTCTCCAGAAGCACTTATTTTCTCCTCAAAGCTTAGCTAAACAGGCAATAAAATTGATAGTTTTTTCAAACAACAACAACAGACCCAATATAATCTCATAAAATAAATTCTCGGGAAGAATAAAGTATAAGCAAAACCTTTCCAAACTTCTGGATCGAAGGAGCTAAGTGTCACTGTCCCAAATAAGTTATCACTATTAGTTTTTCCATAACAATCTAAGTAGGTAGGACCTAACTTGGTTGTTGAATAAAATGGTTGGTATGTATTTGGTCAAACCCCTATTTCACATTTCCTTTGATAATTAATGTGGTTTCTGTTTTGAAGTTCAAAGTTCAAATTGGTTTTGTATGGATTTGAATGTGTTTGATCTTCCCCTTAGGTGCAGTGGAGTGGCTGATATTTCGCCACCCTTAATTAAATTTTTTTTGGTTTGAATCATGAAAATGAAGAAATATTCGATAGGGCAATTTACCTTCTTAGTAGCTTATCCGATGAATCCGAATTCAAATACTAAATAGTTAAATAAAAAAATAGATGTGTTTGGTCTTTGGTACAATTAATCTAGTTTTCCTTAATACATAAACAAACATTTAAATTTGGCCTCATCCGATAAGTAAGCATTCCAACTTTGAGATTGCACATCTAGACACACCTTAACTTAGCCTCAACTGACAACTAAACATTCTAACTCGTTCCCACTGTGTCTCATCGACACTCACTGCTGACGTGACATATAAATTTTGGAGGTGTCTAGATGATCATTTTGTAAGTTGGAGTGTTTAATTGACACAGTAGAAACAAATTGAGATGTCTAGATATGCATACTCAAAATTGGAATGTTTACTTGCCAGCCAGCTGAGACAAAGTTTGAATGTATGTTTATGTGTTATGCCTTAAAAATATTATGATAAGTTTTCAGATTTATGTAGTCTGCATCTCAATATCTTGCAAATTTATGAAGGAAAAGATTGATCATTCTAAAAACCTGCAATGGTTGTTTGGGTGTAGTATTTTGATAAGTTTTAGTGTATTTTGACATGTACCAATATTTTGAAAAAAACTTCAGGGTCACTGATCACGCTCACCTCTAGTCCTAAAAGAGATAAGCAGACGCTGTAAATATAATTGATCAATTTTTAACTCCGAATTCGGATTCCACAGAGAACTAACGTTAGCCATAACTGGCGATATCACTAAGAAGACAAGTTCGCACAATTTTCTAAGTTGCAAAGATTAAGATTTCTATTTGAAACTATCTAACTAATACATATTAAAGCAGTAAAACTGTCAACTAAAGAGGATGAAGTTGGAAACAATATTAAGGAGGCGTAGAGTCATAATTTCTCCAATCATTGAAATCCTTCTCGCTTCATTATCTATAATCTTGCCGATTTATTCTCTACAAACTTTGAATACTCTACTTACTGGAATTTTCTTTCGAGTAATTACGATAATTTACTGGACATATTCTCTCGAATTACGCTAGTTGCACTTTCTTACCACTCACTAAGATCATGTTAAGATTTCATTATCTCTAAACTCACCTTTAAACACATAGTATTGATCTCTTATATATTTCGGGAGTATGTTGCTTAACAACCACCTAAATATGCACTCTTTCTCAAGCAATACATAATAAATCGGCACAATCAATTGATGACCATTTAATCAACTGAAATAAACACACAGTTGAACAGCTAGAGAAAATATAATGACAAAATTATATTAAACGTACGTAGCACAAGTCATCCTTCTAAAGGTTTCATCGAATCCTAGATAAAAGTTTAGCTACTCATAAAGTATGAAGAAATCCAATACCAGAATTCATAACATTAGAAATTAAGAAGAAAGAACGAAAAAAATTGAGTTGCATCCATCTCCCTCTGCTCCAAGTGTTTCTTTCCTCCAATATCCAGTGTCTTTATCCAAAAAATATTTTTAGGGTATTTATATGATATAGGATGTGTAGTAACTCAAATAAGCCCCACGACAGCTTACAACGACTCGTGGTATCCAACCATGAGTCGTTGAGTCGCTCGTCCTATGATGTTTTTGTCAGTTTTTTACACTTTTCAAATTCAACTCCGGGTCTATTCTTAGGCCTTCTCTGGGTATTACACTCACAAAAGGAAAAATCATGTGCCTTTCAGGGTGTACCAATAGGCTTTCTTGTAGTGTAATACTCAATTAATCTAAGCATCAAGATCAAATAGGACTTTCATAGATTAATATAGGCTAAAAGACAAGTATGATATATTTAGGAAAATAGTGACTCAATCCTGCTAAGCACTTTAATACACTACACTTTTGCCTTTCAAGCTCATAACCCCAATTAAATTGCTCATTATACAAATGTCCTAAAAGACTTTCTTTTATTTTCAACCTCTCTCATATATAAACAATTTCACTAGCTAAGGACAAAGTAGTATTCATTTTCTCCTTTTTTGTGCTTTTTTCTTTTCTTTTCCTTTTTTTCATCCTTTCTTCTCTTCTGCGGATGAATTTTTTTTCCACTTCTTTCTTTAGTTTCACTCAAAAGCTACCATGTTTCCTACTTACTTCTTTCTAGCTCTTATTCATGTAAGTCAAGTGCTTTCAAATGTTAAAATTCAAAAAGAATCAATTAAGAACTAGAAGTATAAGTTTGTAATGTGGGTGCTAAAGAAAAAGCTTATAGGCTCAACAAGGCTGACTAGGGATATTATTGACACAAATAAAATATGCATATTTTATAAGGACTAGTATCTCCTTCATATGTGTATTGCACATGTATATCTGAACATATAGTACATAAGAAAAAACATAACACAGAAAATTATTCAGTAAAATCAAGATAAAAAATAAAGTGAAATAAAATTTCAGAAGACAAAAAATAAAAAAAATTGAAAATGCAACTATATCAAGACCAATAAAAATTCCAGCTAGAAAATTATCTTTAAAAAGGAGAAAGGCAACAAGAAGAATACCTCAAAGTTTTTTTTTTTTTTTTGCTTCCAAAAATCTGTTAGCTCTTGTTCTCTATTAAAATAATTGAGCCTTCATAGTATTGAAGGGAGAGAGAGGAGAGAAGAAAAGAAAGAACAAGGAAAGTTATCGTACTAATAGCATTTCATGAATTATATGAATTGACTGTGGAAATAATTTTTTTTGATATCCAAGATAAGAATATGTGCAAATATTTTGTATGATTATATGAATTTTTAATGAATTTTGATATTAACCAGTATTCGAAGAAAAACTTCAGAGGTCGCATCAAAAGTAGTATGTTTATTTTTGAAGATAATCTTCCTTTAGTTATGCACTAAATTCAAGGGTTTTCCTTATTGGGAATGAACCTCTTAGAAGAGAGGATTTACAAAAAATATGCATTTTTCATAAGGACTAGTATCTCCTTCGGACGTGTGTTGCATGTGTATATCTGAACATATACTACACAAGAAAAAATATAACAGAGAAAGTTATTCCATAAAACCATGATAAAAAATGAAGTCAAATAAAATTTCAGCAGACACAAAATCTCAGCTTGATCATAAAAAACTATCTTAAAAAGGAGAAAGACAAGAAGAATAAGAAAACGTTTTTTTTTTTGCGCTTCCAAGAGTATGTTCAACTCTGCTTCTCTGCGAGAAATAATTAACCCTTCTGAAGGTAGAGATAAGAAAAGAGAGAACAAGGAAAGTTAGAGTACTAATAGCATTTTATGGATTACATGAATTGACTATAAATATAATCTTTATTGATATTCGAGATAAGAATATGTGCTATTTTATATGAATATGTGTATTATTTTGCTAAGTTTTAGTGTATTTGATACGTACCAGTATTTGAAGAAAAATTTTAGGGGTCATGCCAAAAGTAGTATGACTGACCGTGAAGATAATCTTTCTCTAATTATGCACTAAATTCAAGGGTTTTTCTTATCGGGAATGAAGTTTGTGTTGGAATTGATTATAGTCTGAAAGGATAGTGACGTAGTCCAACTGGTGGATTAATAAAAGACCTAATATTTGATATTGTGTACATATGTGGATAAGTTATGCCCAATAATATTGGACTATGATGGGCAGACGCTCTCTAAATAGAGTGCAACCCCCCTTTCCTTAGTTATTTAGAATACCCTTGCATATTAAGTTCCTGAATATGTAGCATAGCGGTTGATGCTACATTGGTCGAGATAACTAGTGGATCATGAAAGTTGATTCCAGGTTTAACCACCGATTGCTACGTTTGTTGAATCAATGGAGATAAACGATATGCTTCATTTGTTCTATCTTAAGATTGTATTTATTCTCGTGTCTTAATCTCTGCTATGATTGTGAATTATTTATTTTAAAGTTTGAGCCACAAAATATGCATTTTTCATAAGGACTAGTATCTCTTTCCCATGTGCATTGTACGTGTATGTCTAAACTTATTGCATGTATATATATGAACATATAATACACAAGAAAAAAAATATAATAGATAAAGCTATTCAGTAAAATAAAAAAAATGAAGTCAAACAAAATTTCAGAAAACAATAAATTCAAGATGTAATTACATCAAAACACAATAAAGATCTTATTACAAAAACTATCTTTAAAAAGGAGAATGACAAAAAGAAGAAGAATAC
>JACEIK010000343.1:43541-58491 GCA_018107945.1 Datura stramonium
GTGGGGTGAGAAAATAATATTGTAGTTGTTGCAGCATACCTTAAAATATAAAGTGAGGATTGAGGAAATATATTGAACTCCAATCTTTTTTTATTCCTTCTGACCTAAAAATAGTTAGTTGATATTTTATACTCTGTGACTAAAATATAAAATTCGACAGTAATCGGGAGAATAAAGGAACAAAAAATCAATTTTATTCTCATATTTAATATTTTCAAGTTTGAAGTTGATATTGAAGAAAAGTTAAAGAGTTTCTAATGGATTTAAAAATGGAATTGGAAGAGGATATTTATCTTCATGTCAGATATTGATCTAATTAACTTTTACATTTTGAAAATTTGCATGTTTTGGATCACCAAATTTTGCACTAATCAATTCAATGGTAAACTAGTTGACATCAGTTATATCATATTACTATATTCCAGCACATCTAATGCAAAACGAATACTAAGAATGAGTTCGGTACAAAGGAAAATATTATTGGGAAAACAAGTTATTTCTTATTTATTTTTTGGTATTCAGTACGCAAGTAAAAAATATTATTCTAAAAGTATTTATATATATCTAAGACAGAAGTGCCGAGATGAGTATGAGGTGGGGGTAGGAGACAATGAGACTTGTTTTTCCTATTTTTATTAGGAAGTTATTTTTCTTATTTTCGAAGAGCTTATTTTCATAAAGAAAATATTTTCTAAAATTCTTGACCAACCGAACATGAGAAAATAGGAAAATATTTTCCTCCGTACTGAACACACCCTAAATAACTTGTCTTTTAAAGCCAATTAGGAATTATCCGAACTAGAGACTTAAACACTTATCCTTAAGCCAATTCAAGAGTTGGACAACTATTAAAAGGGGGAACTCATTAAGAGCAGAATGGTAACTAGGTCCAACAAAAAGAGATACTAACATATATCTGCATCATGACTTTCTCTACATGTAATACAAGTGTTATAATCAGTCACACAGAAGGGGAAAAAAATAATTGTATACACCACCATAAGGGTAAAAAACAAAGAAAAAAAACTAATAACTATAGTTGCTAAGTGTTCACTTGCCAAATCCCTCTTGAAGAACAACTTTTCATCCTCTCAACTCTCTGTTTTACCATCTTCTGTTTCCTATTATTCTTCCTACCACTGCCTGCTGCTTTCATGATTTCCACCTTAACTATATGGTGATCGGACGTGCCTTTCGATGATACAACCGAGTATGATCCAGGTACAAATGCATAAGGCAGGCCTTGCGATCCCAAAATATAATCAACTCGAGTTCCATACTTGCATGTCCCTTGCACATCTATGCCAAAATGACAAAGAACATGATTGAGAAAATGTTGTAACCAACTCATGTAATGGTTCCAAGTAATATATAGAAAGATTTCATAGGAAATTTTGAGATAAAGATTCATACTTTGGCCTTTAGCTATGATAACAACTGATTCACATTCCCCTGCAAACTCTTTTGCATCATTGTACTCTTTCTGTTTCAAGAAATTCATGACCTCAACTCTTGGAGTTGGCTTCCCTATCTCCTCATAATACTGCCATGATGACATTGTATGATCAGGAAATTGATTTTTTTTTTTCTAAAAAAAAGGACATAAATCCAAGAGAATTTTACTTTCAAGATTTGGGATTTCTTTTTACCTTCACAATATCGGTCCATCTCTCTAATGAGTAATCTGAGGCATCAAGAGAATTTAACCCTCCTGCTAAAATGTGTGGACTGTCATTTGATTGTATTATCGCATTTATTTGCTTCATTCTCCAATTCTCATCTAAATGATCAAGTTGAGTGCAACAGAAGTCCAACTCTCCAATCCAGGGTACATCAACCGTAGCCTTAAGCACATTCCTGCCATCAAACCAAAACACCAGTTATATAAAGCACCAAATGGGAACCACCCTTCATATCAGGAGTAAGTTTCAACTTAAAAGCTTTTCCTTTTTCCTATTAGCCCTTTCACCCACCCAAACCCCAAATATACTATATCGATTAAATAAATAGAACTATTTCTATTTCTAAAATAGTTTACACGTTTAGATAATGTAGCACATACAATTCTATGAACATAGATATAGTCAACATTAGTTTTAACAGAAGTGATAGTTTCAAGAAGGTCACCTGAAATCTTTATCATCATAGATTTTCTGGATTCTCCATCTCTTGATCGGCCATTTGGATAAAATAGCATTACCAAATTCAGGAGCCCAGCTTTCAGCAAACACATAGTTCATCCCAAGAGCATGAGCCAAATCAGATAAAGGTCTCATATCTTTCTCTTCCTCAGCTTTCACATCTTGTAAAGCCAAAATATCAGCATCCACTTCTTTCAGCACATCAAGAATGGTCCTTGTTCCACTCAAGCTGCAGCCTCCATAATCACTAATCATCCAATTAGCCATCGCAGGGAAGCATATCGGAGACCTCACAGGGCCTAGGCTGTTGTTGTTTAAACTCAAAATCTTGGTGGAATCATCTTCCAAGATTCCAAGTACCCTGTTCTGAGCTAAAGAAATCTCATTCTCAGGAAGGTTGATTGAAACTTTTTGCTTTGGTTTTGCTCCATTCATTAATATGGGATGAAGAGGGGAATGCTTCAATATGCTCTTGGGACGATTATTCTCAGACTTTACCTGGTTTTGAAATTTGAAACCATCATCATCATCATCATGAGCAAAGATGGATGATTTTTCAGCCTTAGACACTGCAGGGGCGAGGGAAAATAATGCAGCATTGAATGTGGCTAGTCGAATAGGCCTAGTTTGGCCATTTGGATGAGTTGAAGATGATCTGAAACTTGGTTTTTCTTTGAGCTGACCATGATTTCCTCTTGAAGTCAGCTTCCCAAACCTCTTGATTACAACCTTAGGCCTCGGACGCCGCCATATCAGCCACCGCATCCTCGAGCAAAGCCGCTGAATTCTCTGGCTGAAGACATACAACATGCAGGAAAACTGTTTTCTGCATGAAAGCTGCACTGGAACTTCTCTCGACTGCATGGGAGTTCTCTGCACTGGAACCTCTCTTGACTGCATGGGAGTTATCTGCAACAGATTTGTCGATGAGTTGTAGCTAATTAAATGGATTTTAACAAGCTTGAGGTTAGTCAATTTCTTGAACTAAGCCTTGATTGAAGGTATGAAAATGACTAGGATTCGTTTCATATGTGCATTTTGTATATCGCATTTATACTACTTCTCATGTTAGTGAGGATTCGTTTCATATGTGCATTTTGTCTATCGCATTTATACTACTTCTCATGTTAGTTTCTCACAAAGTATTGAAAAGGATATTGTGTCTTACTGGTGAAAGTCTGAGCAGGGCAAGTTAAAAGTAGATAACGAGACAAAAGCACATCCCAACTGCTCCAAGAAATGAGGTGGGGTTTGAGTATTTGACATTGGTGTCATAATGGGTGAGCTTCTTGACTATGACAACAAAACAATACCTAACTCATACCTGTGAACAACGACTTTCTTTCTCTTGTAAACTTAAACACCTATAAAGAAGCAGTTTTTCTAGTCTTGATTGATATATTATAAAGGATATATGACCTTCATCTACTAGAGCTTTTCCCACATTAGTCAATGGAAAGAGGTGTGAAACCAAGAAATGATCCAACAATGGAGCAGTTTATTAGTCTTGTAACATATAGTTTAATATGTTGTTTATAGGAGCTACACATAAAAGGTATAGAGTTAAGGTGCCACATGACACGCCCAACAGCTAGTCAAGCTTTTGGAAGATAAAGGTGGAATAGCTTATGATATCTATATCCTTTGCAATACTTTCTACCACGTCATTTTCACTCTTTACAGGACAGTGATCAATTCTCTTCTGGCAATGCGAATGCAACTCATGACTCATAGCTCATTATTGGACAATTTATATTAGGCATTTCAGTGCTTTGATGCTATCAAAAGTTCTACTTATACATTCTGGTCTACTAGAGACCAGTGAAATAGGGACGGAGGTGAGCCAATCAAGCCTCAATTTCCAGGCATTACCAAACACTTTTTGACAATATTTGTGAGTAGAACACTGATGGGAAAAAGGATAGCATAGACCTTATGTACAACTTCTTCAATCATTTGCTGAGTAACATTATACAAAAAGCTACAACTGCAATCATTTGGCTAGTCTGATATTATATTATATTTAAGAAATGACCATCTTAAGACCGAGCTCAAATGTACAGAGAACGTGATTGATCCTTGATCAAACAATCATGTCTGATCTAGTTTAATGTATTAGTATCAGCAATTTAATATCTCAAACAGAAGACTGAACAGGCTAAACATGAAATCCCTTACTGAACTTGCAACTACAAAGTTCCTGTGAAAATGCTACTCCACATGGTGGTGGGTGGTTAGCGAGACTGCTTAGGGTTCCTAAATTCAAACTCTTCCACAGTTCATCCCATCAATAATTAAAATTCCCCTTCAACAGTTGACGTGCTATGTTTCTAATCAAATCAGCACCGACTTCGAGGATGAGGCTGAAGGACGCACAACCGGTAGTTTTCTCTTTTCCCAGGCACTAATCATCAAACAAGGTATCTAAAAGATTTGAAGGTGATTCCTCCTTTCCAGTATCTTCAAAGAACCCATTTGCAAGATTTTCCCTCTTCAGTCTTCGCTCCTCAGCAACAGATTCAGATGTTTCCATACAGTAATTTTTCTTTGCCTGTTTAAAAGGTCTTTCAGCCACACTAAACTTGTTCCCTTCACGTGTTCTCTCAGAGAATCCAGCCCAAACTGTGAAGATTTACATATTGAATTTCAGTCCACAATATAGCTAAAACTACAAGATCATATAAAGTAACAAGTGTATTCAGATGTTGGGAAAAAATCACATATACAAGTCGTGTAAAACAAATTGGGGATGACAATGGTGCGGGTGCGGGTGCGGGGCAAACCCGCATAAACCCGCAAAGATTTTACCCCCCCGCCCCGCACGCCCGCGCACAACACAAATTTATTATTTTCACTGCCCCGCACCGCTCTGCATGAACCCACCCCACATAAACCCGCCTGCATAATTTATTATTTTTCTACATAATCCGAGAACAAAACATCTCCAGTACACCCTATGGCTTGTTGCTTCTCAATAGAAAGAGCTTCAGAATTCAAGCAAACCAATGCAGAGGAAAAATATAAGCAACAGTTAAACAGAAAGCATATTAAAAGAAAAAAAAGAAGAAGAAGAAGACTGGGGAAGCCTCAGTTTCTTACACTAGAAAGACATGAACTGTAATTTCTCACCAAGGAGCAGATAAGTGTGAAATTAACCATACTCCATGAGAAGATAATAGAGCAGACAAATAGAGTAAAGTTAACTCACAAAAGTCTATTAAAATAAGAAAAAGAGTAGAGCAAAATCTTGAGAAAATATGAATGGGTATGGACAAGAAATTTACTTACATCAAAGCTGGGGAATAAAGAATTAAATTTCTCCCTGCATACCCGGTCCTCCGCCCGCGTGATTTTTTTTTAAAAATATTTTTGTACCCGCCCCCAGTCCCGCAAAAGCTTTAACCCGCACTGCCCGGCAAACACTATAATCCGCCCCGCCCCATTGCCATCCCTACAACAAATAGAGAACTAGACTAGATATATCAAATGACAGTATTAAAACCAGAGCCATTAAAATAATGTTAAATTTAGCTCTCAACAGCAGCAGTCAGTGACTTCAATTTCTATACAGCTACACATGGTACAGTCATCTCTGTAGCCATTGGATCAGCGAGATTTCTCTGATCTAACAGCAGATAATCCCCAGCAGGACAGTCACAAAGGATGGCAGAGTCTACTGACACTCAATTGAGGGTTTAAAGCTTACAGCTAAGTTCCGGTGTTCTATCAGAGAAAAAGATTATACATAACTGTACTGCTTTGGAAAGAAGATTTGTTTCTCATTTTCTTGGCACTTTAATGTCAAAAGGGTCCTCCATTTTCCATAGTTGCACAATTATTCAAGCATCACAGTACAAGTGCTGAAGAATACAAGAGCCACAGTTTCCTTAAAGTATTTTATATTTGATAGAAGAGACTAGAGCAAGAAGCTATTAGTTTTAGCATTGAAGAAGCTAAGTATATTTTTAAAGCAGTTATCCTCTCAAGTTACTGATTTATTTACGTAAGAAATTTTGGGAGATACAGCCTCTCGTTGATCCAGCAATCCAGCTAGCTATCCCGCATTTTCATGTATCTTACCAAAAGAACAATATTTATAAGAAAAAGTGCTTAGCATGCTAGCAGCCTCTACCTTCCTTTGGCTGTGAAATCCTCAAAGATTATTTGAAGCCAAAACAGTTTCTCGGCAACACTATGGTGCTGGATAACCAACTAATTGAAGTGAACTTTCTTGCTCTTCTGCCGATCAGTAATTACACATATGAATTATGACCTTGGGGTACTCATCGTTCAGTTTGGTACGATTCTGAAAGATTTTGGTTCGGTATTTTCGGCTCTAAAAATGTTATACCAAAACCATACAGAATTTATTTTAATATTAAGAAATGGAAATGGCAAAACACACTTAAAAAAAATGTAAATGGCAAAGCAGAAAAAAAAATGCAAATGGCAAAGAAGAAACACTTCCACCACGTGAAAACAAAGGCTAGAAATTTTGATGATTTCGGTATGAATGGAAAAGGGAAGAGCAATATCTTGTTGTATAAAGGAAATTCAAGACAACAGAACAAGTATGATGAGCATAAGTAAACGACAAGGAAGGGATAGCCTAGAGGTACTCTTCACTTCCAACTATGAGGTAGGCGGTTTGAATCACCAAGGTTGAGCAAACTGAGAAATGACAGTGCTGGCTCCCCGATAGAGGAGCTTTGTGGTGGGGTTTACCATATACTTGTATTTAAAAAATAGAATGAGAACTGCAACCTAGCCCTGTGTAATGACTCGCATGGTCGTTTAATGCTTTATACTCTTTTTTTACCCTCCCTGTAGCTTTATTATGCTGTTTATGACTTGCGGGAATCAGTGACACGGTTTCCAAGGTGATTGGATGCATTTCGGAGAAGAAATTCTACTTTTGGAAGTTTGAAATTTGAGAAGTTTTACTAGAACCAAAAAAGGGGTAAACGGACTTGAAATCGAGTTTTGATGATTCCATTAAATCCAAATGGTGATTTATGACTCAGTCGGATTGTTTGCATGGGTTCTGCAGAGCTCGGGAGTGATTTGGACCTTGAGTTGCTTACTAGTCTTTTTAAAGATAAGGTTTGACCACGGTCAACATTTTGACTAAACGGGAATGGATTCATGATTTGAAAGTTCCAACAGGTTCATATGATGATTTTGGACTTGTCTGCAGTTTTTGGTTATATTCAGATGAGTTCCGGATGGGTTTTGATAGTGTTGAATCGTATCTATTATTTGAATGCTTTTTCTTAAGCATATACGGTACCACACAGAGCAAATAAGCCCCCAAAGAATGTTTTGATTTAACCATTAGATTGGTATCCTGATTTCGGAACCACAGAAACAAGAATCATCAGATTCCAAGGTCGTATGAGAAAGTTATGGTCACTAACGCAGCCAGCTATTGCTGGTTTCCAGTGCCAACGAATTTGAGCCCAAGGAGTACAATAACGCGGAAGGAAATATCCTTGGTCAGCGGGATTGTGACCAAGGAACGCGATTGCGCCAAAGGAAAACATGTGGTCAGTGTTATTGCACCCAATGAGCGCGATTGTGCTGAAAGAATTACTTGGTCAGCGCTATAACGCCCGGAGAGCGCGATGCGCTAAAGGAAAATGTCCACGTCTACTGTGATCGCGCCCAAGGACCATGATCAGGCTAAATAGGCTTCAGGTGTTAAAAACAGGCAGTGAGAGGTTTTGAGATTCATTTCACCATTTTTGGAGTTCTAGAGCTCGGTTAGAGGTGATTTTGGAGGCTATCTTCTCATTTTCAAAGAGGGGTAAGATTCTAACCTTTATCTTGGTATTTTTCCGCTATCCCATCATTTATTAACCTTTATAATTCTTGTTTGGGTGTTAGATATTCGGGATTTTCGTCCTAGATGTAGAAATCATATTTTTTTAATTTGGAGGTCCATTTGGACTCAATTTTTGATGAAATTTGAGATTTGAGACCCCTGTGTTATGAGTAAACTAATTTTGAGGTAAAATTATAGTTTTGACCTTAGGAAAAGGGGGTTGATTTTTGGGTTGACTTTTTGGGTCCGAGATAAGAGCATGATAATATGGTGTCAATAGACTCGTATACTCACGTAGAGTACATTTTTGATAGATTGGGAGAGCTCAGAGGCTCAGATAAAAGGAAAGGTTGCTGTGGAGGCACGCACAGTGTTATCAAAAGCGAAAAACGCAAAAAAAACTCTAAGGTCTGTTGGAGCTTTAGCACAAAGAAAGTGTGGGCTTTAATGAGAAAAGGCGCAAATGGAGAAAACATACAAATATATATATGTTTAGTCCAAGACTAATAGTTACAAGCATAAATAACAAATATATAGACAAAGAGATTGAATTCTTTTTTAGGATAAAATGAAATATCAATTGTTTAGTGTGGCCTTCTCAGGAAACGCTCATTTGCAAGGAAAATTTGCCTTAGAACCTTGATGATGACAGTAAATCGCACATTAAGCGAGGCGAAGCGCTCAAGGTGTTTGATCCTTGCTTCAGGGCTTAAGCGCGCCTTTGACAACACTGGGCACGCGGTGCTTCAAATTGAGGTAAGACTTTCTAGACTCAGATTGAAGCATGTTTTCGTAAATCAAGTTTCATACTTTATGTGCCAAGGGAAATGGTTCCGGCGAGTTTAATCATGCATGCCGAGGTTTTCGGTGAGTGGTATGTCGAGGGAAAACGGTTCTGGTGAACCTGAGGGGAAATGGTTTCGGGCAGGTATATGGACCTCGCGAGTCCCCCATGGGTCGCGACTCCCCGATAAAGGAGCGTGTGTATACTGACTGCATACATTACATTGCATTGCATTTCATCATTTTCATCTCATTTGTTTGATAGATGGTTTAGGTTATCCAACATATTTCTGTGATCTTATTTTCCCTACTTGTGAAATTGATGCTACTCAATATTTATTTGGTCTTGGTTTCCTACTTTGTTGTAATTATACATGTTACTAATCCTTGTGTTTTCATCTAATAAGACTCGTCGCTACTTTGAGAAAGTGTCGGTCTATGATACTTACCGAGTATATGTTGTTTATGTACTCATACTACTCTTGCAGCTCACTTTTGGGTGCAAGTTCGGATCCTACTGCTATCGGCACTCGACCTGAGCATTTTGAGTCTGAGGTCGTGTCGTGTCCGAGGAGACAAAGTTTTGAGCTGCCTGGCTGATCTACAGCACTTGTCTCCCATCCCTTAGTCTATTATGTCTTCTTCTTTCCAAACATTGTATTATGTTTTTAGACTTATCTTAGTAAATCTTAGCGGTTTTTGCACTTATTACTTCCGAATTTTGGGGATATTTCCACACTTTTCTTTCTGTTAATGTGACGATGTTTAACTATATATACTTTCCTTTATGTTAATCGTTTAAGTTGGAACTCATTATTGCTTTCCACCTATTAAATTTCGTTTTTATGCCAAATACTGATCTGGAATAGTAGGGTTCGCCTGCCGGGTTTAGGTGTGGGTGCCCATCACAACTTATTATTTGGGTCGTGATACCGGGGCACCACGTGATCCCAAAAGAAAAAGAGAGAACTAAAACCTGATTTAACTTTTTTCTTATGTCGCAAGTAGTATTAACAAAAGGTAAAGAGCTAAATACAGGAATAAGTCATGTAAAAAGATCTTGTCCTACTTTTAGAATGGTAGAGCAATAAAGCTAACATTATCAGGTACGAGACACAAAATATTTCTGTCCAAAAAGTAGCATGGAAAAAGTCACCAAAAACAGAATAGAACAAATATGACAAGGAGTAGTGATTATCAATAGAAGTTACCTCCAAATTGATGTAGAACAATGGAAGCAGCAACAGTCACATTCAATGAAGCAGTACCACACCCATATTGGGGAATATATACAAAGAAATCACATATCTCACACTCTTTTGCAGAAAGTCCAGTACCCTACAACACCAATTTATTCATATTATGGTCAATAGCCCAATTGTATCCTACCCTAATAATTGTTTTCAGAACAGATGACAATCACAAACCATCCATAAATCAGTAATATTTCCCACCCATAAGAAAGAGCAAGTAATTGCTAACACCTCTAAGCAAAACTTCCAGAAATTGCTAATAGAGTTCTTATATAAGATATTTCAGTTGAGGAAAGAGCATCATTGTGATGAAAATGTGAGTCACATTAGCATCAATGAATCACACCTCAATCCCAAACTAGATGGATGGGCTATATGAATCCTCCCCAACCATTCCGCTTTATTAAGGTTCATTTCTAATACAAAATATTTTTTCTTACAAGGCAAATTGAGATTAATGTCTCTAATCCGACTTAGTATAACTGTAATAACAGATAAGTCCTAATTCCCAATTAGTTAGTATGTATCTTATATGGATCATTTGCTTTTATTGTGTTCCATTATTAAAATGTTACTAACATTTCTGAACTTACAACAAAAAGAAGCTGAAACATACTATGATTCTAACCTCATTGCCCAGCAGGAAAGCAGTACTTCTCTTGAAAGGATGTTCATTTACTGCAACCGCATTTTCAGTAATTTCAACACCACATATATCACAATCTCTTTCCTGTTCAATAAAACTCATAAGCAACCACAAATGATCAGACTCTAGCCGTCGGTGCATTACAAATCCAACACTTAAAAATGTACACAAAAGATTTTCGTTTTTGGAACTTTTGAATACCTTGAGGAAAACTTTAGCATCGGCAAGGGAGTGGAAGTGGCGGAAACGGACGTGAGAGGTGGAGCCGTGGCTACCAAAGGCGTTGAAATCTCGACGGCCGACGAGTATCATCTCCGAGACGCCGAATGCGGTGGCGCTACGAGCTAAGGTTCCGACATTGTGTCTCTTTGCTATGTTATGTACCAGCACAAAACTCTCTAGTTTCTTCTCATTTTCCATCTCTTCGCTGTATTTCCGCCGGAAAAACACCACCAACTGAGCTGGCTGCTGCCCGTCGCCGCCGTTGCTCGGTTGAATGAGAAGTCTTTGACGGCGGGGTTTGACCGGGAAGTGAATTGGGCCGAAGGAGGGTCCTGGCCCAGTATATGTATGGACTATAGTTTATTAAATCACATAAAGCATCCTAGAGTTTCATGTAGTAAGGGTTTTACCCTTGTATTCTTTTAAGCTTCAATTGTTTGCACTTCATGGAGGTTTATGTTTCAAACCTTATATCATTAACTACATGTATTTTCATTAAGATATAAATAATTATTTAGTCTGAATAGTTGAAATAAAATTTTAATATCACTAAAAAGATATATTTGTGTGCATATTTCACTATTCTATCCACAACCATCAGTTATCACCACTAATTATCTTTGTCATTAGAACCACCGCCACCATTACGATCTCCAACCACCTCTGACACCACTGTCAATTATTTTTATCATCACAACTACCAACCACTATTGTCAATCGTTACTACACCTATGTAATACCCGAAAAACCTTAAAATCAGACCGGATAGTTAAAATGGAGAAAACAGAATTTTCTGTACCCTAAAAATTAATAGTGGTATGAATAGGTAAAAATGTTGAACCAGTTGAGCAAGTTTCACTAGTCAATTCAAAAAGTAACAAATTATATGTGAATTTTTTGAAACATAAGCTAACCCAAATACATGCTCCTGTCTAATATTATCTTTTGAAAACTAGTCTTCCAACTTTTTCAAAATATTAAGAATGTAGGTATTGGGATTGTTTTACTTATTTAAATAGTGTCACGGAAAATGAGAAGAAAGTGAATATTCATTAATGCTTCAACGCGCCAAAACCACAAATTTCAAACTCATTTTATGCAATCATAAACTCCATGAAACTTTATTATTCAACAATGCAATTCATCCGCCAGCGTCCTAACCACATCAACTTTAAATCCAAAATTTTATATGTAAAACAAGCAAGAATAAGGCTGTGATTGAAGAACAAATCTCTTTCTTCTTTTTTCTTGTTATTTAAAAAGGAAGTTATATAGATCTTGTTCCCCTTTTGTTAAACAACTATATCTTTGCTACTAATTGTACTTATTTATTTACATCTGCTAAAATTTCAAGTTCATCTTCCTTTCTTCCCTTCAAACTGCAACTTGTGCTGCAGCTAGCCTTGCAATGGGCACCCTGAAACCATTAGCCAAATAGCCATCGTTAAACACAACATATTTTCTAAAAGATTTTGGTAAAAAACCCATTGTTTTGATGAATATATAGAACAGAAAAAAAAGAAAAAAGACCTGAATGGAGAGCAAGAAACATAGTCCAATCCAGCCTCGGCAAAAAAAGCAACTGAAGAAGGCTCCCCACCATGTTCTCCACAAATTCCAACCTGTTATATGTCATGTCACACTTTAGCCTAACATATTGAACCAAAAACCAAGAATCCAGTACCCAGAGAGACAAACTATCAGATTGATCCAAAAATGGAAAAATGTTCGTATAAAAGTTATTTACACTAAATATTAGTTAAATCTCTTATTCAAAATCACAACTGACCTTCAAGTTTGGCCTTGCCGCCCGACCTCTTTCTGTAGCCATCTTGATGAGCTGGCCAACACCCTTTTGATCAAGAACCTGAGTGATGTTAAATCTTCCACGCGTCAACATGCTAGTTTCCAAGAGCTTTTGCATTTCACATGGATAGTAGTTTGAGATATGGGAAGCTAACCTCGAATGGATCATGTTGGAGGATGCCTTTCGCTAGGTATATAGGAAGAAACTTGCCAACATCATCTCTACTATATCCAAATGTCATTTGTGTGAGGTCATTGGTCCCAAAAGAAAAGAACTCTGCTTCTTTGGCAATCTATCACCAATTTACAGTAAAATAATGGAGCATAAGCAAACAATATAGCAAAATGTATGCCTTTTCTAGAGTAGAACTTACATATTTCATTAATAAAATAACTCATCAACGGTATAGGTGATTGCTTCAAAGAAGAAGAAAAAGACATACCTCATCTGCAATCAAAGCAGCTCTAGGAATCTCTATCATGGTGCCCACCTTATAATTCAATGAGGTACCCATCTCTGCGAAAACCTTTTTCGCAACATCACGGATTAAACCGGCTTGATGACCTAATTCCTGTCAATAATTAAAGATGCACTGTTACTTCAAAATTTATTTCTCAGGAGGACTGGCATAAAGGGAAAAAAGGTATAAATCCACTTATCAAAAATAATCAATTCAATCCCTTTTGTATTCACTTCATAAAATGAAAGGGCGATTATATCTCTTTGTTCTTGATACATCAACAATATTCAGGATGTAAGAACAGGAAAACTTTTATTACACCAACCGCAAAACACATACCTGAGGTGTTCCAACAAGGGGAACCATTATCTCTGGAAATACTGAAATACCCTGGTTCTTCATAGTTATAGCAGCTTGAAAGATCGCACGAGCCTGCATTTCTGTCAGTTCCGGGTAGGATATACCTAGCCTGTAAAAGAGAAAAAAAACAAATATTACTCTACACGCAAAAGAAATGTGCTTATATATACAGTTTCAAACACACTATAGCTTCCACCAGCAATTTGCAAGCGGACTATTATAAGAAAGTCTGGTTCTCGATTGTGAGTCTAAAAGAGATACTGCACTGCTCAAATCAGAAATCAGATGAGCACTACCTGGACCAAGTCATACATTGATATTGGAATGTGTAGCAAAACATATGCACCTCAGTAAGATATACATTTAGGGGTCTATCTCTCAAGAAACTGGAAACTTACTATAATTTTTCTCACTTTCATACAACATCCCTCAATCCTTGCAAAGAATTTAATCACCATAATCAAGTAATGCAGTAAAAGTAGATCAATTGTTTGTGATACGAAAAAGATCAGACCTGCAGCCTCGAAATCCGAGCATGGGATTGACTTCTGACAATTTCTCAATCCTAGAATAGACATCTTCCTCGCGCATGCCTATATGTGCTGTTAGTTCACCAACAATTTCTTCCAGGTTCCCTTCTGGCAAAAATTCATGAAGTGGTGGGTCTAACAGTCGAATTGTCACCGGAAGACCTGAAAAGATGGAAAACTTGGTATAATTCACTTTGGAAAACCTGACATATTCACTTTGGAAGTTTACGTCAACTTGGAAAATTTGGAGAGACATTCCACTACTAGCACAAACTAAATCCTAGTTATGGTTGTGTTCTTATGAACATAGAAATGAAGTTTTATCTAGCAAGGCAGTGAAATACAAGATCCAGACACCATTCTTACCCCAGCAAATCCCATCAATTTTATTAGGTAACTCTCGGTATGGAAAGGTAATAATATTAGTTGTTATTGAAGTTACCATCCATTGCACGGAAAATGCCCTCAAAATCAGATCTCTGGTAAGGCAACAATGAGTCGAGCGCTTCCTTCCTCTGCTCAAGAGTAATTGCCATTATCATCCTTCTGACAGCTTTTATCCTTTCGTCTGATGCAAAGAACTGAAAGAGATATATACATCAGCTCACATCAAATAAAAAATGAACTTCATAAATAAAAGATGTGGCACTTCTCTTGAGACAGTACTGATTATTATTCCCCTTCATTGTAGAAGGCAAGAAAACTGGAAAAAACTACCCAAAGAGAGGCAACATATGTTGCAAGATATTACAACAAGACAGTATACATAGTAAAAGAAGAAAAAAGTACCATGTGCTCTGTCCTGCATAGACCAATTCCTTCAGCACCATTATTCCGTGCTGTTAGTGCATCTTCTGGTGTGTCAGCATTTGCCATAACCTAATCCATTGGCAACATAGACATGATCAGTTAAAAGTATCGTAG
>JACEIK010000343.1:74685-107023 GCA_018107945.1 Datura stramonium
AATTTGACTATAGCAAGAAGTAATTTACAAAAGATATTAAAATCACTGGCTTATTTATTGAAATTAAAAATATATATGTTATGAACTTTTGTTCATCTATTTTTTCTTCAAATCATTATTCTTTATTTTTCCACCATAATCTGATTTCATGCTCAATGTTGGCTTTTTTAATTTTTGTTTATTTTTTCTCCTTGTTCATTTTTTTTTGTACTCTTTTTCTTTTTTTCTCGTTTTTTCTGTATTTTTTATCCTATCTTCTTTTTTCGTTCATTTATTTTTTCTCAAATCATATTATTCTTTATTTTTTCACCATAATCTAATTTCGTACTTAATTATTCTCCTTTTTTTTAAAAAAATCTGTTTTCTTTTCCTTTTTTTGTTTTTTCTAATTTTATTTAATTTATTTTCTCCATAATTTTTTTCATTCATTATTTTTGCTCTTTTTATTTATTTTTATTTTTTTAATTTATGATCATTTTCATTTAAGTCTATTTCAACCCTTCAGTAAGATATGCCTCAGTTCTCCATGATATTATTACATTATATATATACTAGCATGATATCATTAAGACCAACTTCAGTCTTTCAATGAGAAGCTTCTCAGTCTTCAATGGTATCATCGCAATATATCTACATATTATCATGGTATCATTGAGGTTTGCTTCGGTCCTTTATATTGTGATGGTATCATTGAAATTTACTTTGTCCTTCAGTGAGACTTTTCGGTCCTTCATGATACCATCGCAATATATCTATATACTGTTATGATATCATTGAGGTCTCCTTCAGTTCTTCAATAAGACATTCTCAGTCCCCATGATATAATCTTAGTATATTTGTGTAATAGTCTGATATCATTAAGGTCTGCTTCGATTTTTTAGTGAGAAACTTCTCAGTCTTTAGTGATATCATCACAGTATATCCATATACTATCATGGTATCATTGATGTTTGTTTCAATCATTCATGAGATACTCCTCAATCTTTTATGATACAACCATAGTATATTTATATACTGATATGGTATCATTGATGTTTGCTTCAGTCCTTCATGATACCATCACAATATATCTATATACCATCATGGTATCATTGAGGTCTACTTCAATTCTTAAGTGAGACACTCCTTAGTCCTCCATGATGCAAGGTCTGCTTCAGTCCTTAAATGAGACACTATTCAATCCTCCATGATACTATCACGGATACTGTTGTAGTATCATTAAAGTCTGCTTCAATTCTTTAGTGAGACACTCCTCAGTCGTTTGTGATACCATCTTAGTATATTTATATACTGTCATGATATCATTGACAGAGGCGAATCTAGAATTTTAAGAATATGAATGCACCATAAGATCTAAAATTCTATAATAACAACAACTTAACGATCTAAAATAAAAATTGAATATTTATTTTACCTCTATTGACGGGGCTGAGCAGAGCTGATAATGTAGCGTCTGCACTTCATCTTCGTCCATGTCTCGTTCGGCCTTCTGCAGTTCCTGAGACTTTTGAGTTTTGCCTTTTAAATTTTTTTGTTTTTTAAAATAAAAAGAGAAAAGAAAGGAACTTGTTTTATATTAAAAGAAAACCTACTTTACATTTGATATATATATATTTTAAAGAAAAAGTGAAGATAACATAAAAAAGAACGTTGCTTCAGTTTTTTTTATTTTTTTATTTTTTAAATGACGAATTGATAAAAGAAAATAAAATGCGCAGCAAATGGAATTCAATCCCTTGACTTTAGGGGCTTAGCACCTTTAGACCAATGCTCAAACCGTGAACCACTCAATGTCTTTGAATCATGGGTTTCTTCATATAATATTAGATATATTTTAAAATTTTAATAAAAAATATATTGAGTTTAATTAATAATTATGAATTTACGTGACTTATTTTTAATATAAAAATTCGCTACTGATCACTGAGATCTGTTTCAATAAGATACTTTTCGATTCTATATGATACTCACATGATATGTATCATATTCTGACAGAGTATGATAAAATAAAATAAAATAAATAAAAAAATAGACAAAACAAAACAAAAATGAAGATAACAAGGGAAAGAAAAAAAGGAGCTAGCAGGAGAAAAATAAAGCAAGAGAAAAAGAAGAAAATGAGAATATGAAATGTAAAAAATAAAAAAGGATAATAACATTAATTATTGGGAAGAAAGAAACCAAAATAGTTTTGTTAGTTCAACAATTGCTACTACTATGAGGGTGCATTAATTGCTACTGAAAAAATAAAGACAACAAGAAGAAAAAAAGTTATATTCTAATTATTTAATTTTTTATATCCATCTAAAAAGATTTTATTAATATTTTTATCGAACAAAAGCAATAAAATGAAGGACAAAGATAATAAATGAAAATATAAAAAGAGAAGAAAAGGAGCAGTGCTCCAACTTATAATTAAATAAGGGGATATTTAGGGTAAATATTTTGTCTCAAATAGATATTAATAAAATTAGTACGAAAAGTGATAAATCAAAATAATTAATTTATCTTTATTGAGTATTTTGTGTACTGTTCTAAAAAAATCACGTAAATTGAGAGAGAATAAATTTGAACTAAAATCTAGTCAGTTTTGAACTAAATTGGCTACTTGATCACTAAGTGTTTCTTTTTTTAAATTAGAAAGGTCACTAAGCTATTGTCTTTCCATAAATAGGAGGGATTTCTTTACCCATGTGTAAAACATTCCCAAATTGTAATAAATTCTTTTTAAGTTCCTTTTGTAACTTTTTGATTTTATTTGTTTTTTCCTATTATGGTGACGGGGCTATGTAATTTTTTAAAAAAATTATGCAAATCTGGATAAGTCTAAACAAATTTATGTGTGTTATAAATATATTTGTATTATAGTAAATGTATATAAAGTATTTGTATTGTAGTAGATATATGTGTTTATATTATAGTAAAAGTATATCTTTTGGAGAAAATTTAGGAGGAATTGTCCCTATAAATAGATGGGTTCTCCTTCATTGTATTTCATCCCATCAAGAGAAATAAGAACTTCTCTCCTTCTCTCTTTCTCTATAATCAAATTTATGTGTGTTATAAATATATTTGTATTATAGTAAATGTATATAAAGTATTTGTATTGTAGTAGATATATGTGTTTATATTATAGTAAAAGTATCTTTGGAGAAAATTTAGGAGGAATTGTCCCTATAAATAGAGGGGTTCTCCTTCATTGTATTTCATCCCATCAAGAGAAATAAGAACTTCTCTCCTTCTCTTTCTCTATAATATTCTTGTTCTTTCTTTTATTATTTCATAACACGTTATCAGCATGAGTCTCTACCTTGAACACTCACTTTGAAAGATCTAAGGTAAGAAAAATTAATTTTTTTTTTTCAAAAGATGTATTAATTAACCACAGGAGTGATTATCTTTGGTGATATTGTTGCTCTACGACCTACCGTCTCAAAATCTTGAAGGTCAATGTATTATTTTTCTTTTCTTTTATCAGGCACAACCCCACTAAACTTGGATTTCGTTGCCCTTCAAAGTTCGGGGCAAGAACTACCTTCATGGGTGTTGGATGCTGAAATCCATAAGGATACAATGGCCTTGAAGACACCATTAAAAGTGACAACAAAGCATCAAATCAAGATCGTGCTAAGGTTATGATATTCTTGCGTCATCATCTTGACGAAATTCTTAAAATTGAATATCTCACGATTAAGGATCCACTTGTTTTGTGGAATAGCCTAAAGAAAGGTATGACCACCTGAAGATGGTCATCCACCCAAAGGCACGATATGATTTGATCCATCAAGACTATAAATTTGTTAATGAGTACAACTCTTCAACATTCAAAATTGTTTCAAAAGTTGAAACTATGTGGAGAAACTATTAATGATGTTGATATGATTGAATATGTGGTAGTACACAAATTAATTGAGAGCTCCGGAAGAGCTAATGTATTACTACCTGAAGGAATGAAATTATCGTAGTAAGTCTTAAAAGGAAACTTATAAGTTTCAAGGACATTGAAAAAAATTGAGACTATAAATTATAAGAAAGATTTAATATCTTCATGCTACTACAATTGAAGCGGGATATAAATATTTATGTAAAAGATTACCCGCTATTTTTTTATTTGTAGTACATATAATTATGGGTATGATGATGAATCACATACGAAAGTAACTAGAAGTTTACTTAAATAAGTTGTTATTAACTGGGTTGGCATATCCCGATTCAAATGTGATGCAAAAATAACAGAATTCACGTGGCTATATGTTGAAGAAATAAAAGATTCTTCAAGAATTCTTTTGTGTTGCTTGTTCTCGTGATAGAATGATCTTGATCAGCTAAGATTGGAATTAAATCAAATTTTGGAACATATAAAAGGGTGAATATGGGTCCGCTCAATCTACCATGTGAACCGTTTGCAACAGATGCATCTATGGTATGGTCACATATGTTTTGATATCAACTTGCACTGATTTTTTGAGGTTGTTGCTCGAATTATTAAATTAAGAGCATAGTTCCAAATTATAAAATCATTTTGATAATGTTGATTCATATCTATGTTGGTTTAGCAAAAATTGTATGCCTCAAATTATAGCTAAATCATTGGTTATGAGAATAAAACTCCCAAATAAAATTTGGTTTGAGATATGTTTATTTAACATATAGCAACACTTGAATGCATCAAGCCAACAAGATTTCCCCTATCACAATTGGTTCATGTGGTTAGGCACTAAATAATTTCATCAAAATTCAATGTGCGATATATGATCTCAATTGCTCCACCACAACGCACAAAGATGGGTCCCCAAATGAGCTTGGGGGTAAATGTTAGTTTTTCTAACATTAGGGGAGAAGTGATTAACAACTGAAAAGTAAGTGTGGGATGAATTATCTAGATCCTTGAAAAAAAAGTGAACTTAAAGTGCAATAGATAATTCACTTGCAAACTATTGAAAATCAATTGCCAGATATATTTGCTAACTCTATTTTATAATTCAGTTGCGAATGCTCCAATGAAAGGTCCTTGAAGGACAGGGTCTATGAGACGTCCTAAGCGTGATAGACCAAACTATTTCAAAGATAGAACTCTTTGAAGAAGGAGAGGAGCAAATGATTAAGATTGTCATAATGATGGCTGGCAAGCTAAGAAAGCACCACGACATAACACTTCATAAAAACCTTCGCAAAGGTTCAATGTACCTGAAAACACAAAAATTAAGAGATCTCAATAAGTTATGTCGTTGAACCGATATCAAAATAATCGCCGACGATACCTGATATAATGTAGCGCTCAATATTCTAAATATTGACGAGGATCTTGAATTCAAATCTGTCAAAAAGTATGGACAGATAAATGATTGACCAATTAAAATACGCAATTCAAGCATAAATGTTGTAAGTGGATATGTTAACATCGTGGCATAAAAGATTTTTCGTAAATTCCGACATTATTATATAGAGAGGTCCTCTTGTGGTGGATGCAATTATTTTGAGGTTTCTCATAAGTCTGGCATTATATGAAAAACTTGATATGCGCATAATGAAATTATTTTCATGTCTAGAGAGACCGAAGGATATATGAAAATCCTTGAAGGATTTAAAAGAACGAGAAATTCTTGTCCTCGAAGATATAGTCTCGCTCCTACTAGAGACATTGGAATGGGATCAAACACATAATGCGATATCTAGAAGGACTACCGATATGTTTATATTATTCTAACAATTGCAGTCCCGATCTTGTTGGTTATGCTGATGCTGGGTATTTATCTGATCCACACAAAGCTCGATCTCAAACTCGGCTACTTGTTCATACGTGGAGGTAATCGGGCTTACACTGGAGATCTACAAAACAGAAGTCTCTCGTAGCTACTTCATCAAATCATGTTGAGATAATAGCTATTCATGAAGCAAACCGAGAATGTGTGTGGTTGAAGTCCATGACAGCATCTCATTAGAGAAAAATGTGGTTTGAAATGGGACAAATTACCCACAATTTTATATGAAGATAATGCAAATGGAGCAATAACACAACTAAAAGGAGGATTCCATAAAAGGAGATAGAAGAAGCACATCTTGCCAAAGTTCTTCTACACATATGATCTCCAAAAGAATGGTGATAGTAACGCAATGATTTTTAATGATAATGTATCGATTTATTCACCAAATTTCTACCAACCGCAACTTTCAAGAAGATGGTGCACAAGATCGAATGCAAAGATTCAAGGATGTTCTAATTAGGGAGTTAATACACGTTGTACTCTATTTTCCCTTGTGAGGTTTTGTCCCACTGATTTTTCCTTATAAGGTTTTTAATGAGGCAGCCAAAATGCGTATTATTAGATATGTGTACTTTTTTTCCTTCACTAGATTTTTTTCACCTGGATTTTCTTCTAGTAAGGTTTTAATTAGACACATATATATCAAATAGACATTCAAGGGGGAGTGTTACAAACATATTTGTATTATAGTGAATGTATATAAAGGTATTTGTATTGTAGTAGATACATGTGTTTATATTATAGTGAAAGTCTATCTTTTGGAGAAAAGTTAGGGAGGAATTGTCCCTATAAATAGATGGGTTCTCCTTCATTGTATTTCATCTCATCAAGAGAAATAAGAACTTCTCTCCCTTCTCTTTCTCTATAATATTCTTGTTCTTTCTTTATTATTTCATAACAATGTGCATTTAAGTAAGTTTTTTTATTTTGTTTTTTTTCCAAGGAAACATATGAACAAATACATGTTCGAAAATACTATCTAAGTGCATCATTGTATATTTTATGAATACCAAATATGATTATTTCTTTTTAGGTAAGCAGTTTAATTACTTTTCCACACTGATATCGCTCTAAGGGTCGCTGAAGTTGGAAAATAAGTTATTTCTGATTGATCACTCGGGTTTAGTTATTCCGAGATTGTTATCCCACCTTCAATAAGGAATAAGGAATAAGGAATAAATATGAATTTATCTCATGTTTGGTTGAGATAAAATATCGGGATAAGTTATCCTGGGATTAGTTATCCCACATTGAGTGGTGGGATAAATACAAAACTATAATTCCGAGATAACTAATTTAATAAGTTATCCCAGATTTATGTCAAACAAACATGGGATAAACTTATATTTATTCTTATTCTTCATTGAAGATGGGGATAACAAATTCCAAAATAATTAAACCCAAAATTAATTATCTCGGGATAACTTGTTTCTAAACCAAAGAACCCCTTAACGTGTTACACTTCATTCCGTAAAATTATTGAATATTTTTTTTCACTTTTTTACTTGATTGGTGTATTTTTTAAATGTTATATTTTTTTTAAATATGTTTTTTTATTTTTAAACAAATCTTTCATAATTTAAAGAATAACAGCAAGTGTTTGTGCAATATATATATATGCAGTGTTTTGCAATGACGAAAGCGTAATTTTTATTAATGGAGTTCGAAATAGATCAAGTTATGTCAGGAGAGTTAAATATGTGATGTATACACATAAATATCATATTTGGCCTTACATATACAATGTACTTACAACAAATAGAGCTCTGATGAACCCTTCGTCACCCCAGCTCCGCCTGGTTTATGTGGAGGTGGAGCAAAACGGCTTGAGAAATAAAGCTATGCAGGAGAGGGGCGTTAAAGCTCACAGATTTAATTAAACTAGTTCATGCATACACGCTTGACACGTGTCCCCTCATATTAATAAAAATAAATTTATAAAAATAGCAGTAAGTAATATTTAAAAGATGTATGTGTATAACAATATAAGAATTTAGAAAGAAAATTATTAATTTTAAATTGATATGATTAAGTTTAAGAGTTTGATCCAATTTGGTAGTTCTTCTTCAATTTATTCTAATACTTATTTCAATGAATAAACACGTCATGAAAATAGCATTTGATTGAAAGGTCAAAGTCGCTTGTTTTTTCATATATACTATATGTATATATAAATATTAATATTTTTCATATATTTCAAATAAGGAAGAATGTTATACATAAAATTTAGTTCATTTTAAAATTCTAAATATTAAAAAAATAATTAAATAACTATTTTGTCACGTGTGAATTTTATTTTTGAAAAATTAATAAATTATAAAGTTCAACTGTTAAATTTAATTTCAGAAATTAAAAAAATTATAAATAACTTAATTTTTAAACTTTTCATTTTGCCCTTTATGGGATGATTTTATCTCATCTAGCTTTTTTCTCTTTCTCTTAATCTATGTGTTCACTAAATACTTCACAGAAATTGAAACGGAAAAAAAGTATAGATTTAACTAAAAGAGAGTGAATAACAAGAGTACTCGACTAATTGAAACAACTTAAAGTATGTTGTGCTTCTAATTTTTTCCCTGATTTTACAATTTTTTAGAAGAAAAAGGAAAAAGGAATTCACGTATTAATACATAATAAAATTACACTCTTAAATTTAATTTTTTTATATTAAAATATTGTGATTGATAATTAGTTATTTTGATAAATAATGGATTGGTATATAAGTTAACAGAATTGTAATTGATTTTAAAGTCTTAAATGTTAGGACTTTTAATATAGTTCAAATAAGGAAAGATTTAAGAAACAAAATTTTATTCAATTTTAAAATACTAAATATTAGGAGTTTTACTTTTTACAAATTAGTAAAGATCTATAATAACTAAATAATAACTAACTGAGAAAAATTGTAAATGACAATTTTGTCTATTATAGAATCGTTTAATAAAGGGCAAGAAGATCAATCAATATTTCTAAGGATCATCGTGCTTATATTTACAAAAAATTTTGTTAAGTAAATATGGAGTAAGATATTATGCAGGTATATATTGAATGTTAGATTAATTGATGAATTTCTAAAGATTATCAAAGGTTGTTCCATTGAAAGATTATATAGCATTTTCAAACTAACAAAATTGTATGAAAAAGTATCATTGAAAAGGACTATTGCATTCCTAGACTATGCTGTTGTCATTAATCCAACCTCAATCTTCTTGTTTACCGATAAAATTAGAATTAACATTATTAATGCATTCATTTATGATGTAAATGTATCTTATGTTTTGTTAATTTAAATATTTTTTCACTTTTCAATATATGCATGAACTTTAGTGCCCTATAAAAAATTAAAAAACTTTAATGGTTATATATATATATATATATATATATATATATATATATATATATATATATATATATATATATAAAATAGATAAGAACTAGTTCTGACACCTGCGTTGCACGTGTATCTTGTGTAAGCTTGTGCAAATTCGTTAAATGATATATGTAAATGATATATTGTTGCCGATAGATGATAAATGTACTTATAATCAAAAACAAAATTGACAGAATTTCAAGGTATTACTTTCCGATATGCACACAAACAAATTATATTAGTTGAAATAAAATAAAAACATTAAAAAAACATAAAAAATATTTTATTAAATGGTCACTAATATAAACTTATTATAGAAATGAGAAAGATAATATTCCCTTAACCTTGTTGATATTATACTAAAAGTGGGAAGCCCCTATTTAAAGTTGAATTATCATTTTCCCCCTATAATAAATTAAAATATAATAAAATATTTTATTTTTTTTATTTTTTTTATTTTTTTTATTTTTTTTATTTTTTTTATTTTTTTTAGTTTTTTTAATTTTTTCATTTATTGAATCAAAACTAAATTAAATATCTATTAATATAATAATATTTAAATCATATCATATCATATTTAAGTATTTAATTTATCAATAATATTTTATTATTTATTGAATCAAAACTAAATTAAATATCTAATTAAATAATAATATTTGAATCATATCATATCATATTATACTAAAAGTGGAAGTCCATATATCAGTCCATCAAATATTGAACGATTTTTTGCTCACATTTAAATAAAACTCTTTTATAATATTTTTTTATGTACCAAACATTAAGAATATATATATATAATTTAAATATTGATTTTTATTTATACGTTTTTTAAAAAAAAATTAAGGTTACTATTTTTTTTAAAAAGAGAAGGTATATAATGAGTTATAAAATTCATATTTCAATACAATTATTAAATTATAAAAGTGAAAAGTCACGAAATAAAAAATAAATGACTAAAATACTCATCAAATATTAAAGAATATTTTTACTCTTCAACCAAATAGTATTTCAAAATATTTCAAAATAATATATATATATACACTTTTTAATTTTTTTAATTTTTTTAATTTTTTTAATTTTTTTAATTTTTTTATATATATATATATATATATATATATATATTAAATGAAAAAAACAACCAAGATATTATGACTTTGAGTGTTTTACACTTTGATGAAGATGACGACAAATAATTATAATTAAATTTGAATAAAGTGAAATAACGTAAATTAAATGAGAACATTAATTCTCTATTATGACAATTATAGATTTCTTATTTAATTAATGGTGTAATAATATTTATCGTAATGTATATTTACTTTAGTAAAGAAACAAAATATTATTGAAATAGTTTTTTAGATTGAAGGGCAAAATGGTAATCCAATTTTTAACTTGAGAATTTCCCACTTATATAATAATATGATATAAAATATAAATATAAAATTAAAAAAAGCTATACTCTTCTTCAATTAATTTTATAATCATTCGTGTATTTATGTTTTCTTTTATACTTTTTACTAATCCAACTCTAATTACTAAGACTTTTATTATCCAAAGTGAGAATCACATCACCTTAAGTTTTTAATTGGTATAATTTCTCATTTTGCGAAATCTTTTCAAATTTCATTGCAAAATTATCTAAAACAAATTATGCACAAGAGTTATAATTATAATAATTTATAATTTTATTTAAAAAATTATTTTATGAGATGAAGAGATTACTTTACCTGAACAGACAAAACTTGCGAATATATGAGTAGATGAAGAATGTCAGCTACAAATAATACAAAATTTAGACCGAATAATATAAGACTCAATTAAAGCAGATAACTTAGTATCAACATTAGACTCAAATAAAGGAAACAATCTAAGTTAAATTATTTTAAATATAAGTAACTTGAGTTGGCATTGCAAATTACTATTGTCTTTTTTAAATCCATAACATAAAAAAGAAATTCATAACATGAAAAAAAAAAGAGAAAATAGATTAACACGAAAAAAGACAAGGTTGGAGATTGAATAGAAGATGTTGATGTAAAATAGTTGATGAACTAAATTATGCAATTATAAATTCCTTTTATAAAAGTGAAAGAATTTATAAATAAAAAAAATTAAAAATACAAGAATATTAGGACATTACTATTAAAAAGGGAAAAAATTGTATCAAAAAGGAAAACAAATTTAGTGGAAATTTCTCTCTCTCTTTTTCTTAATTTTCTATTTTTAGATTTACACTACAAATAGAGCTATATAACAAGTAAAAAAATCTAATATAATAGAATAAGGTAGAAAAAAATTATGACTATCATAAAGAAAAAAGTTAGTGAGTTTTTTTTTTACTTTTTTTATGTTTACACCATAAATAAAGTTATGTTACAAATAGAAAATCTAATATGATAAAATAAGGTGGTGAAAATAATTTAAAATAATAATTTAAAATAATAATTGTGTAAAAATAGTAAATGACAATTTTGTCAATTGCGATGTCTTTTAATGAAGGGCAAAAAGTTCAATCAATATTTTTAAGGACCTTCACTCTATGGGCACACACCTCTCGCGTGTCCGTCATATTAATAAGAACAAATTTATAGAAAAGCATAAATAGTATTTAAAAGATGTGTTTGTGTAACAATATAAGAATTTAAAAAGAAAATTATGAATTTCAAACTGATAAATGATTATATTTAAGAGTTTGATATAGTCTAGTAGTTTTTTCTTCAGTTTGTTCAACGTCATAGAAATAGCCTTAGTGTAACACCCTGGNCTGGAAAAATTTTGGTAATTATTTGATGTTTGTATGCTATGTTAAGGGAATTAGGGGTTGTATATTGGTCGTAGATGACAAAGGAAATGTGTACGAACGGAAAAGCAAAGAGTATGTGAAGTTCATAAGCAAAGGTCAATATTAAACGTTATATATCCCAATATTGAATTAGAAGCCCCACAACCTATCAAATTAAAGTCTTTGAATCTAGTTTTCAGAACATTAAACCCCTCGTCAGTCGGAGTTCGGAATAAAAAGTTATGGGCATTTTACCGAAGCACTCCGAATGGTGACATGGGCATGATGCCCTAGCGCCTCCACCACCCTAACTATTTAAAAATTAGATTTTTGGCTGTGAAAAATATTTTCATCCTAATCAAAATCAACCAAACTTAACATTAAAGCACTGGAAGAGAATCGCTATCCTCTTTGGGGATTTAGGTCTATTGCTTATGTCCGATTTGCTGAGGCTAACTTGAATTCACTCACTCCAGAGAGAGAAAAAAATAATAAGAAAGGAGCGTAGCAGCAAGAAAGATAAAGAAATCCCCTCTTCCGCTTAAGGCACCGAAGTCCCTGAGCTAGTATCAATAGCAGTTTCAAGGGAAGTTCTCGCTTAGAGACTTATCTCTCTCTCTCTTTTCTAGTAGTTAGAGCAGGAAAAATTAAAGAGGAAACCTCAAGCTAAGTTCAAGCAAATCAAGAAAAGTAATAGTTAGTTTCCAAAAGTGCAAGGTGAGCTAAGACTTTTTTTGGAGCTTGTTTTGGCAACATTTTAGAGAGAAGTTGTTGCATTTTAAAGGCTGATTATACTGCTTATATATTCATTTTTGAATAAGGATTGAAGCCAAGGACGAAGGTAAGTATTTATCCCTCTTTAAACCCCTCAAATTGCAAGCAAAAAGCTAGAACTATTTTTAAGCTAAGTTTTTGCTCGTTTTTCTTAGGTTTTTTGGCATAATGTTTGGCTTGAAATATAATATGCTTTAAGGTGAAGAATTACTGTATAAGTGAAGTAAAGTTCTCTATTGTTTTCTCCCTCAAAAGCTAGTGAAAAGTAGTAAAGAAAATGACTGAATGTTGTTGATGTTGCCGTGTGTTGTTGTTGCTATTATGACTGCCTTTGGTGAGTTATTTTGGGCTGCATTTTGTGTTAGATATTAGGCTTAATACTTGTATATACAAGAGATTGGGAGGGTTAAGGGATGATCATTGAAGTAAGAAAAGTTCATCGGAAAGAAAGGTATGTAAGACGCCCCGTCCATCGTTCTTTTAAGCATGATTCGTGCGTTGTGAATTAAATGACCCAAAAACCTCTTTACAAGTCTTGAAACATTATGTCAAGATTCATTTAAGCATTTAAAGTTTCATGTTTGATTGAGGTTAAATATTGAGATTATGTCTAGCCCAAGTGAGGTATTTAAAGTGTGATATCGTGTTGATTGTTGTCATAGTTGTACATCGAGTTGGAGACCCCTCAGCGTGGGCATTGTTAGCTGGTACTTACTCTCTCTCTCTCTATATATATATGTTAAATGTGTTTAAAGGTCTGGTTGCTAACTGAAATTGGTGAAAGAGCCAAGATGATGACGTGTAAATAATTTTAAGCCAAGTAAAGACGTTGCAAGCTATTAAAGGTAAATGAGCTTATTGAATTAGGATTTCCTTATTTGTGGTTGTCCTTTATCTTATGTGTATTTTATGAAATATGCGAGGCCAAGGGGAGATTTCTTAGTCCCTTTCCCTTAAGCCGAACGACAAGTTAGTGAGTCTCCGAGCTCTAATATCCCTGCGAATACGATCTATAAATCTTTTTGAAACTCTTAGGTCATCCGTAGTTCCTTATGATTTATACAAGTTTTGAACATGCATTTAAGTGCTATTTTCTAATTTTACATGTTATATGTGCTCACTTGCAGTTATGTATTACAAACGAGGCCTATGCAGGCTACAAATTCAGTATTCTTCATTTCTATGTTATACGTGCTAAATTGACCCAGTATATTCCATATCGACCCTGTTTATGATTATGATTAAGATTTATTAATTTTAACCTGCTGTGGTACACCGACTGGAGGTATTTTTATTTTACTCCGGTATGGTATACTAACTGAATGAATTTTACCCCGGTGTGGTACACCGACTGGAGACATTTTTATTTTTAACCCGATGTGGTACACTAGCTGGATGAAATTTATATGAATTTTATCGACTGGCTGCCAACATTTTAGTTATAGTTTTTATTGTGCATTAGATAGTTACATTTTCACTTCAATATGAGTTATTGTCAGGTTCAGACTTTCAGAATTCTGGATTGTTACTATTTCTTATTTTTGGCTCATTTATTATTGTTATCTTATATGTTTATAATTTCAACCTTACATACCAGTATATTTTATTCGCATTGACATCCTATCATCTGGGTACCCCTCCCGCAATCGTTCTGCAGGTATAGACTGAGGCTCAGATCATCAGATGCAGTAGGAGCCAGATTTCAGCGGAATAGTGGTATGCTCCTCTCTTCCAGGAGTCATGTCCTAGTTTTGACCATTTTGAGTTTTGTGTACAGCATGGGTAGGTCGAGGCCTTGTCCCATGCATTTCAGTTTGTTTACTCTGTAGAGGCTGATGTGAACTAGTTTGTATAGTAGTTTTGGTTGTGCAGTCGGGTTGGTTTTCCATTGCTCTGTTTAGCTTTATTGTAGCCTTGTCGGCTTTCCATATTGCTTATTCGTTATTATCGAGACCTTATGGGTCCAGTATTTATTTTGGTTGGTTGTGACAGGTGGCTTGGTCGGCCTTAGTGTTATATTTTCAGACGCTATATAGCCGTCTTCTCGATCAATCATGAATTGAGTGTTAGTTGTGGCCTACCTCAGTTTTGAGGCATGACATACTTGGTATCAGAGCGAAGTCGTGTCCTAGGGAGTCCACAAAGCCGTGTCTTGAAGAATCTTGCTTATGGGTATATTGTGCACCATACTTATAATCAGAAGGCTACAGGACATCTAGAAATTGTTTCACTTATTTTACTAATAATTCTTTCTATAGAGTGAGGTCATAAGTACCGTGATATCTAAATCATGTTATTGTTTCAAAGTATTCTTGTGACAAGGAAGATGACTACGAGGTTGATTGGTATAACCGTAGGAGAGGGTACTAGTCGCCCTCCAGTGGATTAGGTAGACAGGTCAGAGGCTCAGAGTGAGTCTCCTGCCCCAGGTGTTATAGTTCCTCCAACACCGGTTTGAGCAGTGGCAGATAGACCTCTAGCTCCTTCCGCACCAGCAGTACCTAAGGGTAGTAGAGTGGCAGACCCTCCCGCGCTTGTGGTACCTCCAGTTGTTCCAGATGGATAGGGTCTTGAGGGAGCTATTCAACTGATGGCTCGTATAGCTGCAGGTTAAGAGAGGCGATTAGAGGCAATAGAGAGACATAGAGGCCAGGCAACTGAGAATTCCAAGGCCCGCGAGTTCTTGAGTTTGAGCCCTCCCATATTCACCGGATCAGACCCAAGAGAGGATCCTCAGGACTTTATTGATCAAACATATAGGGTGTTGAAGGTGATGCTAGCTACAGTGACTGAGGAAGTAGAGTTGGCGGCCTTCAGACTACGTGATGTGGCTATATTGTGGTATGAGCCTTGGGCTCGATCCAGAGGAGCTGATGCACCGCCAACTGAGTGGGAAGAGTTCTCTGAGACCTTTATGTACCACTATCTACCTTAAGTGCTTCGACAAGCTCGAGCTGGGCAGTTTTTGCACCTAGAGCAGGGCAATATAAGTGTGTGTGAGTATTGTCTCCAGTTTAACTCTCTTGCCAGTATGCTCCGCACATGGTTCAGAAGATGGAGGATTTTGTTCATCAATTATGGGATACTCGGAGACAGCTGGAGCAAAGGAAGAGAGTTAGAACCGTGGGTCCTTATAGAGGTTCACAGGGTGACCCAGAGGTTCAATCATCCAGGCAGTCAATTAGGCCTGTAGGGAGTGCCCCATCTCAGTTTGATGGACAAAGAAGATACTAGGGCCAGCTCCGTCTAGATCTCTGATCTTGGGCATAATTACGTGCCCAAGTGCTATTTTATAACTTAGTTTAGTTGTGTTTGTCAATTTAATTAATTATATTCTCATGTGATTTTGAATGTTTTTGTGTATGCACTAACCAACATGATTAGTCCTTATTTTGTAGGTGTAAAATGCATATGAGGGGCTAAATAGTGATGGTTGAAGTGAAGGAATGAGTTTGGATCGGATTGCAAAAGATTGCAAGTGCACATGCCATGGCAAGGCTGGCCGCGCCAGGCAGCATGCCACGCTGTGCGTGTGTTGCGCCCAGCGTCATGCCACGCCACGCCATGCGTGTGAGAAGAGGCCATCCAGTGCGCCTGCGCATTGGCACCGTGTCACGCCATGCCATGTTGCATGCAAGTGGGCGTGTTACGCTGGGCGTCGCACGCGAGAAAGGCCGTGCCATGTCGGGCATCGGGTACCAGTGTATGCCATGACCTGCCGAGATGACATTCCAGTGACATGCCGCGATGGCTCAGTGTCACGCCACAACCTTGCCGCGATGGGCAGCGTGGCACAGAGCAGTTCCATGGCCGACCAAATTTGCTAATTTTCACTTACTATAAATTAAAACCTTAGCTTCTAAATTCATTTATTACAAAATATCTCTGGGAAACCTTAAAGGAGCAAAGGGAGAAGTGAAGAACTCTACCTAGGGTTCATTGTTTTGCATTCTCTTTTAACTATTCTTGTAAGTACATTACTCTAATCATATTTTTGAGTATTTGTACGAACATGAGTGTCTAAAACCCTTCCTCTAGGTTTGAGACTACGTAATATGATTGTAAATGCATGAATTCTTCATTGGTTTGAGTTTTAGCTGTTGTTTTGTCTTACATTCTTTATTATTAATGTTTTTATGCTTGATCATCATGAAAACAAACGCGTTAAACTTAGGTAAAAGCTCGAAAGAGTAACCCTAGGCTAGAACATAAGAATGTAAGGAGAAAGTTTTTATCTTTACGATAGGATTAGCGGTTAGGATAGAAATTATACCTAATTTGCCTTACTTGGTTATTAAAATGGGATGAGCTAGACACCGACTTAGAACTGTCACATCACCGCTCGTAGAAGTAGTTGTGAAACTAAGTTCGGTTAAATGATTAGAGGTACGAAAGTCCATAATCAAGGGCACAAACTCCGTAAACCATATCCATGTAGTTAAATTGCTAACGAACTAGGACGTCACATCCCCGCTCAACGATGTAGGTGTGAGACTAGTTTGTCGTGTTTAGAGGCTCGAAAGACCATGAACATAACATTTTAATCATGTGAGATAACTACTGAAGTTTTCATACTCAAACCATTGTGAATTGTAGCATTGCATGATTATTAGGCCTTGACTCTAGATGCTTCTTGTATTGTTTCTTGAGTATTTTGCGATCACCCCGAGACTTAATTAGAATTTTTCGAAATTTCTATAATCAACACTTGTGAAGGTTAATTTTACACTTGAACTTGATAATTCTCTAAGATAGTCCAGTCCCTGTGGTTCGACATCCGACTCTGAAAAAGGGCCACCGTATTACTTGTACGACCGCGTACACTTGCGCGTGTGCTGGAGCGCAATAAGTTTTTGGCGTCATTGCCGGGGACTAGCAAAGTTAGTGAATTTTTCTGTTTTTATGTGATTTTTATTTCCTTAAGTGTTGAAAAATTTCGTCTTAGTATGCTATATTGCAGGTGACTGGTTGTCCTTGCAGAGCTGGCAAGGAATAGAGAGCTGGTGGAGCCATTGTTGGAGCCTGAACGCCAACTGCCTTTGCTCAGGAGGGAAGCTCTAGAGCGAAAGTTGAAAAGATTACAAGAGCAGTTGCAACAACATCCACCAGTTGGGCGAGCATAGTTGTTACCTAATGAAATGGCAGCCCGACCAGTTCGCGAAGTGGCAATCCCACTAGCGACGAATGTGACCTCCATATCCGCAAACTGGAGCCCGGAGGGAACTTTGAGCTTAAACAAAACATGGTGCAGTTGTTACATTCTAGTGTCCAGTTTACTGGAATGAATCATGAGGACCCACAATCGCACTTACAGAACTTCCTTGAAATCAGTGATACTTTCGTTCCCACCGGAGTGCCAACTAATTATGTCAGACTTACCCTCTTCCCATTTTCATTATTGGGAGAGGCAAAGAGGTGGTTGAAGGTTGAGCCACCAAATTATTACTTCTTGGGATGACTTAGCGCAGAAGTTCCTCATTAGTTTCTTCCCTTCAGGCAAGACTGCCAAGCTCGGGAGTGAAATATTAAGCTTCAAGCAGAGACTGGAGGAGAACTTGTATTTGACTTGGGAAAGATTCAAGTCATTGTCAAGAGACTGCCCCCATCACCAGTAGTCTAATGAGGTGCTAGCCCATACCTTTGTGGAGAGTCTAGAACCACATACAAAAATCTTACTAGACTCTGCATCGGGTGGGCAAGTATTGGAGAAGACTTGTGATGAGTTGTACACTCTGTTAAACAGGATTGCTCAGGGAAATCCAGAGTGGCACAACGATTCATCAAGAAGGGCAGGTAAGAGAGCAGCAGGGCTGATAGAGGTGGATGGCTTAATGCCTTAGCAACACATCTAGCTTCATTTCAGCATCAGATGATGACTCAGTTCAATAAACTGAGTATGAACCAACCGCAGGGACAGGTGAATGCAATTCAGCAGGCTCCTAGTTGGTGTGAAATTTGTGGTAACAATGGGCACAATGCAGAATCATGCGGGGCCAATCCTGAATCGGTGAATTTTGTAGGGAATGTTCAAAGAAATAATTAGACCTATGGGAACACCTACAATAAGAATTGGCATAGCTACCCAAATTTCTCTTGGGGTGGAAATCAGAGTCAGAGCTACCAGCAACTCAGCAACAACAGTATTAGCAGCAAAACAGGCAGAATGGTGGCCAGTTGAGCAGACATTGAGGAAATGTTGCAAAAGATTATGGCTACTCAAACCCAATTGGCAGAAAATCAGGCAAGGATGGCATCAAATTTGAAAAATCAGTAGTTGGTCACCCACAATATAGAGAAGCATATAGGTCAATTAGCAGCTGCTCAGCACACCAGACCTCAGGGAGGGTTACCCAGTGACACAGATACAAACCCTCGACAGGTCAATGCCATCAGTCTAAGGAGTGGCAAGAAATTGGATGATGCACCACCAAAGGAAAAGAGGAATGAGGTGCAGCCAGATCTGGTCAGACAGGGTCTATCTATTGACAAGGGAGATAATCAGAGTGCTGTGCAACACAATGCACACTCATTATTGCAGCCAGCACATAGACCACCACCACCATTTCTACAAAGGCTCAAGAAGATCAAGGAGGAAGAATGCTTTAAAAAGTTCTTTGATATTTTCAAAGAACTTCACATAAATTTTCCCTTACTTGATGTTTTGTAGGGAATTCCCAAGTACGTTAAGTACTTAAAAGATGTGGTGGCCAACAAAGTCAGATTGGTGGATGTCCAAACAGTGGCACTGACAGAGGTAAGTCGTGATCTGTCCCAATGACTCGTGAGGTAAGTCGTGAGCAAGCAAAAAGGATTTTCATTGATGTTAAGGCAGTGTACTTGACGGGAGGTGACCACGAGTCGTGGTCACAGGGGATGAGTCATTAAGTCATCCATTACGATCCCCAGCAGATCAGTTAACCAGTGCACTTGACGGGCGACTCGACGGGTCGACGAGTCGTTGCCCGTCCTGACGAGTCGTCAGGTCACCCGTTAGGGTCACCTAACAGTGTTTTCTTGCGAATTCAGTAAGGGTCTTTTCATAATTCCTAAGTTCCTAATACCTACACTACGTCATTTAAGGCTCGTTTTAGTGGGTTTTTAGCAAGGGAAAACCTATCCTAAGCCATTATTCTCATGCATGCAGGTTTGAAGGTTTGAAGAGGTGGTTCATGGTGAAATCTCAAGGTTTCCAATTGGATTCTCAGCTGGGCAATTGGAGGTGTTAGAATTCACCATTCCCCAGGTATTTAAGTCTATGAGTGGGTGTTTTCTTCCACACCCCAACCCAATTCCTATCAAAATGTGATAAACTATCTATGATCAAGTATGGGATTTTATCCAATTGTGTGATTCTTCAATCTCCATACATGGGTAGGATTAGATTGTGTTTATAATGGTGATTTATGAACCTTGGGCGGATTCTAAATTATTTTTCTTATAAAAATTATTTTCTAAAATTTGAATCTAAAACGCCCATGGATGATGAGTTCATAAAAGAAGTGATTTATGACAAATGTGTGATGATGATGAGATTTAATGATGAAAAACATGTTTCTAAAACTACTCATGATCTATGTTGTTGTTTTCAAAATGAATTGATTAGATCCAAGTATGATAAAGCTTTGGGTGATGCTCACATGTCGATTTAAAGTGATGATTTTCCCGACATATGATTACCACATTGTTGAAGTGAAATTTTCCAATTTTTATTATAAATTCTAGCTTTTGGTATATTGAATAAATATTTATATACGTAGCTTACCATATGATTTGGAGTAGATGATTCCACCTATGATTAAGCTTGTGGTATGTTTCGAAATAAAGCGTCTCATACGCATGATTTCATAATTGAGATGTAGGTCATTATTGAGCTTTGTCAATAGATAATGTTGAGCTTCATATCCATATGGTGTCTAGTCTATGCATGATTTCATTATGAGCTTTGTCAATAGACAATGTTGAGCTTCATTTCATACGATGTTGAGTATGCACGATTTCATGTTGAGCTTCATTTCATACGATGTTGAGTATGCATGATTTCATGTTGAGCTTCGTCAATAGACGATGTTGATCTTCGTTATATACGATGTAGAGCATTGCATGTTTTGAGAGAAGATTCTAAAACCGAGCGGGTTAAGGGTTGATTACCCTATGCCCCAAAACTATGTGCCAATGTAGGTTGATACAATTATATTATTGGGACCTCCCTTGTGAGCTATACCCGACCCGATTGGCCCTTCAGCTTGATATCGATATCATGGTAGCGTCCTTAGCCTGGCAAGGTTTGTGACGGCTCTGCCACTTGAGTGTGATAGTCGGGACCACATAAGCTCTATTGTGGTATGTCGGTTAAGCGACGAGTCTCCCACTGTCTAAATCATTCAGATTGCATATTCGTTACTCATGATAATTATCTTATGTATGCATGTTCAAAAAGCAAGGTTTGACTCATTATTCAACTTTGATATAGATGTTATTTTTCAGCTTTGAGTCATTCGAGTTAGTCATGATGTTATAAAGCTATGTATGAACACGTTATGATAAGAGTACGATTTCAGGATGAATGCATGTAGCCTCCTACTCATACTTAAAAGCTTAGGATATGTTATGAAATGTTTTAAATGATTTACTTTACTAAAGCGGTTTTACTTACCTTGCATACTCGGTATATTCTACGTACTAACCGCATACTTTCTATGTTGCATCGTTTCATGATGCAGGATCCGGTTCTCAGGTTCAGCCTCGTTCGTAGTCGTTGTTCAGAGTTAGCACCTGCTTTATTGGTGAGTCCTCCTCTTTCGAGGACTAGACCTCCAGTTGTTTTAGATGTCCTTTCTATTTCAGTATTGTTGAGCTAGTTGGGGGTGTTGTCCCATTAGCTCGTCCAGATTAGAGGCTTATCATACATAGACGTATATCCAACTTCAGATATTTATTCTGTTGTTATATTAAGTTTGACTTTCGTTGAGGCTAAATTATGTTTTCTTCATGTATATTGAATGAGTTAGTTGAATGCTTATGCCATGGGTTGACTTGGGGTCTCTCGGGGTCCCTTATCCCATGTTTAAGATCCGGGCTCCATTTGGGTCGTGACAATAAGTGTGGAGTGATAGATTCCATAGGTCCGCAACCGCAAGAGATGATCACATTTCAGCCCAATGATGGTGGGATTAAGTTAGATAAGAAGTTGGAACAAGAGAGACACAGAGTGAAGGTTGTTCCCTCGAAAAATAAAAAGAGAAGAAGATGGTTCTCAAAAGGGAACAAAGGTTTGAGGATGTCCTGAGAAGGATAGTCCATGTCGTGCCGTGATGTAAAATCAGGCGCTGCTTGGGTGGCAACCCAAGGGTACCACAGGTGCAATTTTATTTCCCTTTTGTTTTGATTTTGTTTATTTTTACTTGGTTGTTGTTTTTGGACTGGTACATTAGGAAATTGGAATCTAATGACCCTGGTTTTGCAGTCAACTGAGGCATAGTGTCATGACCCGAGCTGAGACCCCGGACTGAGACACGAGATCTAGAACCACGAATGACTCTAAATCGACCCATGACATGAATATAACATCTAAAAAATATAAATTAGCGAAACTGATAAACTGAACATGAATAAGCGGAAGTCTACACATGTAATAATCATAAATCGAGTCAACACTGAAAAGTTGAGTTTCTAGATATTGTCTGAAAAGCTTCTAACATAACCGATGAGCTGATGGGACAACATCCCCAACTAGTTCGACAAAAGCCTGTAACTGAAATAACAAACTAAACTGAATGTCTTCGAAAGATGAGGACTCTCCAATACTGGCTAACAAGAGTGATACGGAAGCAGGACTAATGGCGTGGCTGAGTCTGATCTCTCAGACTTGTATCATGAAATGATACAACATAGAGTATGCGGTCAGTACTTTGAATGTACTACGTATACAAGGTAAATAAAATGAACTAATAAAATATATAAGAGTTCATAAGAGTAGGACATTTTAAACATGAAGTGATAATCATAACATAAACATGAAAGCTCAAGGTTTTTAGACCATTCATAAACTAGTCATAATCATAGTCATAAGAGAAACCTTGTTAAAACATAACTTGAGCAAAAAGTAGCCACCTTACCCACATGTCTCACAATCTTGTAGGGACCAACATATCGAGGTCTAAGCTTTCCTTTCTTCCCGAATCTCGTCACTCCCTTCATGAGAGACACCTTCAAAAACTCCCAATCATCAACTTCAAACTCCAGTTCTCTCCTCCTCACATCAGCACAGGACTTTTGACGATTCTGAGTTGTTTTTAGCCTTTCCCTCATAAGCTGAACTTTCTCCATAACCTCATGAACTAACTATGGTGCTATCAATGTAGCCTCACCTACCTCAAACCAATTAATAGGCTATCTGCATCTCCACCCATAAAGAGCCTCAAACGAAGCCATTTGATACTAGAGTGGTAGCTGTTATTGTAGGCAAACTCGATAAGAGGTAAATGATCATCCAAGCTACCTTTGAAGCACACATGCTCTCTATATATCCTCGAGATTCTGAATGATCCTGCTCATCCAGACCATTCGTACGTGGGAGAAAAATTGTGCTAAGCTTGACCTGAGTACCAAGTCCTTTTTAAATGATCTCCAAACTATGAGGTAAACTGAGTACCTCTGTCAGAAATGATGAAAAAGGGAAATAAATGCAACCAAACTAACTCTCGAATGTATAATTTACCATAATCCTACACTGAGTCGGTAGTTTTTACCGATAGAAAATGAGCTACTTTAGTCAACTTGTATACAACCACCTAAATAGAGTCATACTGTTGACATGTGCGAGGTAACCCTGTGATGAAATCCATATTGATCTTTTCCCACTTTTAAGTGGGGATACTGATGTATTGTATCACACCTCCTGGTCTTTGATGGTCCACTTTCACTTGTTGATAATTCGAACACTTAGCCACAAACTCCGCTATGTCCTTCGTCATGCCATTCCACCAATAGACTTCCCAAAGGTCATGGTACATCTTGGTGAAATTAGGGTGGATAGAATACTGTGAACCGTGAGCCTCATGCAACATCCACTCTCTCAAGTTATAGATATCCGGAACACATAAATGATCCTAATATCGAAGTACACCGTCTCTCCCTTGGGAGAAGACCTCTACCTTCTGATTTTGAACTGCTTCCTTCAAATTTACCAAAATAGGGTCCTCATCTTGCCTAGAATTGATCTCAGTCACCAAAGAGGATCTTGAACCATTATGATCAATGACACCACCATCCGTCGAATCAACAAGGCGGACTCCTAGTCGTGCAAGCTAATGCACATCCTTCACCAACTCTTTCTTTCCATCTTCCACATGAGAAACACTTTCCATGGACAGCCTACTACGAGCATCTTCCACTACGTTGACCTTTCCCGGATGATAAAGCACACTCAGGTCATAGTCCTTGAGCAGCTCTAACCATCTTCTTTGTCACAAACTTAAATCCTTCTAGGTGAACACATATTGTAGACTCTTGTGGTCCATAAACACATTTAGATGGACCCTATATAAATAGTGCCTCCAAATCTTCAATGCGAACACCACCGCTGCCAATTCCAGGTCATGCGTCGGGAAGTTCCTCTTATGAGTCTTAAGATGTCTGGAGGCATAGGCAATGACCTTACCATGTTACATCAACACACACCCAAGACCAACCCTAGAGGCATCACAATACATAATGAATCCATTTGTACCCTCAGGTAGGGTTAACACTGAAGTTGAAGTGAGTTGAGTCTTGAAACTTAACTTTCTTCTGGGTCAGCTTAGTCAATAGTGACACAATAAATGAAAATTCTTCAACGAACCTCCTGTAATAGCCAGCTAAACCGAAGAAACTCTTGATATTCGAAGGACTAACTGGTCTAGGCCAATTCTTTACAGCTTTTATCTCTTAAGAACCCACCTGCATACCCTCACTTGACACCACGTGGCCTAAAAATGCAACTTAGCCCAACCAAAACTCATGCTTGCTGAATTTAGCAAACAACTGGCGATCCTTCAGAGTTTATAGCACGATCCTCAAATGAGCAGCATGCTCTTCCTCGCTCCGAGAGTATATGAGAATGTCGTTTATGAAGACAATCATGAACATGTCCAAATATGGCTTGAACACCCTATTCATCAAATCCATAAAAGTTGCAGGAGTATTGGTTAGTCTAAAAGATATAACTACCGCCCGTGTTTTGGCGCGATGGGTGGTACGCCGCAACCCCGTTACCGCCTAATATATATTTATATGTTAAGTGAGTAATGTGATTCATTCCAAAAAACATTTCCAAAGACAAAACCTCGGTTGTGCTACTCTCTTCCCCAATTTTTCATCGATCAAAGGTAAAATTACGCCGCTAAACGCCATTCAAATGCAAATTCGTCTTGGATAACAAGTTTCGGGCCTAAGAGGAACAAATCTATGGAGTTATTTCTTAAAATTTAGCTTAGATTGTCGGAGTCCCACCGAGTAGAAGTTGTAGAAATCATTGCAAATTGATTCCTAAGCGTCTACAAATGATAAGTAAGTGTTTCTACATTCTAAATTCTTCGGAATTCATACGTTTTGGGCCAAATTGGACAAAGTTAGATTTGCAGTTAATATCCTTAAAGGATATTGTTATTAGCCACTTCCTAGAATGGAGATAGATTTATTCTCTCAGCGTAAGGGCCGCAACTTGAAGGAATTAATGGCTTTAGGTTGGAGGTGTTTGGATGAATGGAAATCGACAATTGAGGTATGTTAAGGCTAACCTCTTTGGAAAGTTATCCTCGTCCTATAGTTGATATGACTTATGCCTTTGTAGGCAAGTTTCAAGCATATACATTGTGATTAGATGCTACAGGCATATTTGGGACTGCAGTATAGTGCTTCTATCGGGATTGACCCCACCTGGATGGCCTTCTGTTAATCAACCTCAGGGTTGCTAACTATATCATTGCCTACGGGGTTACAGATTGCTTAGAGGAACTATGTAATGTCTGAAAAGACTATATTTAGGCCTATAAGTCCATATCAAAGTCTATTCACGTACAGATTTTTCTTATGCCATAATAACATTACTGACCCTCAGTCGAGCCTTGTAGACCCAGGGTGTAGTTACAGAAGCCCAGAGGGCTCAGATACAGTTAAAGGAGCCCAGAGGGCTCAGTTGCAGACCCATAGTCTAGGTAGGTTGGCTATAGTTACCTGTGGAATCATAATGACCTTATTAGGGGTATATAGATTGAACTGTACTTGTCGAGGCTTATGGGGGCCTAGGTAGGTTATTCTGTACTGACTGTACCTTCCAGGCTTATGGGGGCCAGGTTAGGTTCTTATTTGTTTTTTACTTGCTAGCTATACTTCAGATTGTGAGGCTATTCAGGTTAAACTCTTATCCTTCTTATTGTTTACTTTCAATTCTTTTATCAGCTTCTATTCAGCTTTTATTATTGCCTTACATATTCGATACATATTATACTGACGCCCACATATGGGGCGCTGCATACTTGCCTGCAAGTACGGACAGACGATTTTTAGGACCTCCTTAGTAGTCATCCAGAGTTAGCAGATCAGTTAGCTCATTTTCTTCGGAGTTGTCAGTTAGAAAGGTTTATTCATTTTGTTATACAACTTTTGGGTAAGTCAGGGCCCTGTCTCGACCACTATTCTACTCTTAGAGGCTTGCGGACTACAGTTCCTAGTTAGTTGGTTATTGCTGGCCATGTGGGGCCTATAAATTTTATGTTTTGTATGTTGGTCGTTTGGGGCCTAGCATAACTATCGGTTAGCAGCTTTGTCGGTTGTAGCTTATATATAACTGTCTGCCTTTCTTTTGTTATGATTTAGACAACATGGTGGTCTTGTCGGTCCGCATAGGATTTTTTTATTATTGTGCTTGCTGGGTTATCTATCTTATGTAGGCTATATGTCGCAGCCTAATCAGCCCGAGGCTGTGCTTACAACTGAGATATAGCTGGTTGTTTTCTTGATTTTAAGTTGTTGGCAGGCAACAGAGGTGTATATGCCCAGCTAGGTCAGCCCAGGTTCTAGTGTGGCACTAGGTGCCAGTCATGCCTCCCAAGATGGGGCGTGACATGAGGAATAGATATAGGTTGTGTATCGGGAAGAAGGTCAATACCAAGTTCAATCTCTTGTTCGGGAGGGACTCCTGGTAGATCATCTGAGATAACCTCCAGATACTCACATACAACAGGGACAGACTGAAGAGTCGGGGTCTTGGATATAGTATCCTTAACCCAAACTAGATGGTAAACACACCCCTCGAAAATCATATTTCTGGCCTTAAGGTAGGAAACAAAGCGACCTACAGGCATGACTGAACTACCCTTCCATTCTAGAACCGGCTCACCCAAAAACCGGAACTCTACCTTACGGGTTCTACAATTCACTGAAGCATAACATACATGCAACCAATCCATACCAAAGATAACATAAAAATTAGTCATGTATAACTCTACTAGATCGACTAAGTTGACTTTCTGAAGAACTCTGACACGGCAATTTCTGTACCCCGATCGAGCTATAACTTAGTCACCAACTGGAGTTGAGACTGAGAAGGGCTCTGATAGGATTTTGGGACGAACTTCAAAACTAATAGCAACATAAGGAGTCACAAAATATAAAGTATCCCCTGGTTCTAAAAATGCATACACATCAAGATAAAATACTCGCAACATACCAATTACTACATCTGGAGAGACCTCCTGCTCTTAAACATGATGAGAGGGCATAAAACCTATTCTGACGATGTCCACAACCTGCACTAATGGATGCAACCTATTGAGAAGGACGTGTTGCTGGAGCTGCTGCTGTTCTAGTAGTCTGGGAACGACCTCTGCTATCGCCCTATCTAGCCAAAGGACACTCCCTGCACATGTGCCCGGGTTTTCCGCACCCGAAGCAAACATCTGATTCGACTAGGAACTCTCCTATGTGGTTCTTACCACATTTTTCACAGACCGGAAAGGTGATCTCTACCAGTGTGTCCCTCTGTCCCCTTAAACCTAATGCCTTGCTCCTCCGATCACCCTGAGGTCTGGATAGGACACTGGCTGAAGACGAAACCAGGGCCGATGACCTCTGGTGGAACTACTGACGTGTTGTCCATTGGACCTCTACTGGGAGAGCCCCAAGCTACCTATACTGGTCCTCTTGTCTTCTCTCTCCCTTTCCCTTATCTGATTCGCCTCAATATGCTGGGCATATATCACTAATCAGGAGAAATCAAGATCAGTGTTCAACATTGCGGTCTGACACTCCTTAACTAGCGAATCTGGCACCCCATATACAAACCTACTCATGTGAGCTCTCTAATGTGCCACCATCTCTGGTGCATATTCAGACAGTCGGGTAAATTCAAGGTGTACTCTTGGATAGTCATATCATTTTGCCTAAAATTGACGAACTACACCGCCTTTGCCTCCCTCAACTCCCTAGGGAAGTATCTATCTAAGAAGGCTTTCATGAACCCATCCTAGCTCATGGGAATTGCCCCTACTACTCTACCATCCCTCTACTAACTTTACCAAATGTAAGCAACCCCCTTCAGCTAATAGGAGGCTAAGTCTACGCTCTCTTCTCCCGTCACTCCTATAATCTGGGTGATCTTCTAAATCTCTTCCAGAAACTCATGTGGGTCCTCATCCATTCTCGACCCAAGAAACTCAAGGGGATTTATCCTGAGGAAATTCCTAACTCAAGCCACCACTGCATTCCCATTCTGGGAACATGAGCCACTGCCTGCCGATTGACCTGAGCGGTCAAGGCCTGAGCCAACAACTGAAGAGCTTCCCTAAACTCGGCATGAGAGACCTGCTCGGGCAAAGGACCTGCTGGTGCTGGTGGGGCTTGCTGATGCTCATCCCCATTACTATCCTCACGACCATTTTCATTTCGGTTCCTTCTTTCATTCATACAACATGGAGGAATGATTCTGCAAACGCGTATAGAACGAGTTAGAAGGATAGAGAGATACTTCATCGCACGACATAGATTATGAAAGAAAGAAAATTTCCTAAAATGTCTTATAGCATCTACCCCATAAGTGTGGCACGCTTCACACCCATGAAAAAGACTCTACTTAATGTGGCTTTCAAACACCCTAGGACACACTGAACCTTTACTTTAATACCAAGTTTTTCATGACCAAAGCTGAGATTCCAGACCTATACACGAGATCTAAAACCACAAATGGCTCCAAATCGACACATGACATGAACATAGCGGCTAAAGAATATAAATTAGCGAAAATAATAAAGTGAACATGAATAAGAAGAAGTCTACACACGTAATAATCATACACCGAGTCAAAACTCACAAGCTGAGTTTCTACATATTGTCTGAAAAGCCTCTAACATAACTAATGAGCTGATGGGACAACATCCCCAACTAGCTCGACAAAAGTCTGTAACTGAAATAACAAAATAACAAACTAAACTTAATGTCCTTGGATGATGAAGACTCACCAAAACTAGCTAACAAGACTGATACGGAAGCAGGACTAATGACGTGGCTGAGTCTGATCTCTCGGACCTGTCTCATAAAATAATACAACATAGAGTATGCTGTCAATATTTTGAATGTACTGAGTATGCAAGATAAATAAAACGGACTAATAAAATATATAAGAGTTCATAAGAGTAGGACATTTCAAGCATGAAGTGATAATCATAACATAAACATGAGGGCTCAAGGTTTTCAATATCATTCATAAACTAGTCATAATCGTAGCCAAAAGAGAAAATTTGTAAAATATAACTTGAGCCAAAGTAGCATAATCATGATCATGCATGAAACATAAGGAATAATGGAAGGACTTATCTTAACTAACACCATCATGATAGAGCTTACATGATTCCCCAACTATCTTGTTCAAGTGGGTAGAGCCGTCCCAGGCTTGCCAGGCAAGGGACGTAAATTGCATGATATCACTAATAAGGACCCACCTAGATTCCATGAATATAAACCTACGTTGGCGCGTAGTTTTGAGACCACGGAGTTTACTTGAACACTGGGCCTACTCGGTGCTAGACACAACTCCCAAAAACATGCACATGAAGGCTTATATAATAAATGTGAAGTCATACATGAAGTTCATGGCTAATTAAATCATAACACACTTGATGATACTTGAAATACATGATTATCTATGAAATATGGGCCCGTGAGTCGGCTAAAATCATAAACTCATAAATTATGAAGAACATACATGCTTGAGAAATTATCATACTTGAAATTCATAAATTCATTAAGAGTACTTGTAGTAAATCATGTCATAAATCATGAATCATAAATTTAGGCTTAGGAGAATTAACATCATAATAGAATTATAAACTTGACTTTTCATGAAGCTTGCATAATTTGGCAAAATTTATCTAAAAATTTGAAATAATGAATTAATAACAAAAATAGGTATAAAATCTACTCATAGATCTTAGAATACACTTTGAAACATGAAGGGAGTTGACCATACATAAATCATAGAGAATTTCATGGATTGGGATAAAACCCCATAGAATCATACACTTGAATTCATGAATTTGAGGAGAAATTTGGTCATGAGAGTGAAAGAAAACTCTCATTCATTGCCCTACATACTCGGGTGAACTGATTCTTATCTTGACTTTTAAAGCCCAAGAGATTTGGAGGAGAATTGAAGGATTTCTAACTTGATCTTCAATGGAACCCTCTAAACTTGCATGCATGGGAGTTTAATGAATTAGGATAGGTTAAACTCCCCTAATACACGCCTTTCAGGGCTTAAAACGACATAGTTTAGGGCTTAGGAGTTTAGGATTTATGAAAATACCCTTAATGAATTCGCATGAAAAACTGTTCTGTCAGCTGACTTGAATCGTACCACGAGTCATACAATCCTTTTAAGACTCATGGTATCCCCCCGTACTGACCAAGTCCAAAAGCTCCAACCCTATGAATAATTCCACGAATCTTACTACTATCCATAACGCCATCCTATGAGTCGTACCATCACCCGTACCATCGATCACTGGATAACTCCGAAGACTTACTACAACTCCTAATCATGGGTCGTACCCCACATACTACGACTCGTATTGGGAACTTGTGTTCTGGGGAATAAAAATCTATGACTTGATCTACGAGTCTTCCTACGACCTGTACTACCAACCTACGACTCGTAGGTTGAGTCGTACTAAGGCAAAAATGCAGATTTTTCTACAGAACTTATTTTCATTTCTCTCGTCTAGTCTTAGGGACTTTCGGGTTATTGCACAAAGTAAGAATGTAACCAGTCCATGCGAAGAATAAGGTCGAATCGATCATATCTAACTCTACTAGATTAATTGTGGTGAATTTATGTAACATTGTGACCGCACAATCTCCATACACCCAACTAGCTCTAACTGACTCACCAACCGGAGTAAAGACTGAAAATGGCTATTAGTGAATTTCTAGGCTAATGTCAAACTGGACAACAATGTAAGGAGTAACGAAAAAAAGGGTGGCTCCTGGATCTAGTAAAGCATAAACATTAACTACGTCAAGTGAGTTCTCCTGATCCTGACGCGAGGATAGGGCATAAACGCAGTTCTGGCGAAGCTACCGATATGGTGAACTGGGCCTTCCCCGATCCTGCTGACGGGAAATATCTCAATATATGACCCAGATGGCCACAACCAAAACAACCCTCCTAGCCCAGAAAACACTCACCTGAATGGTTCTTGCCACACTTAGAACGTACTAGAAACGTGCAGCTGCTGGAGACATGACGCTGAGACTGGGAGCCTGATGCTCCACCCCTCTGATCTTTGCGGGGCTTGGAAGAAGGAGCACTGGATGACGACCGTGCTAGAGGTCTCTGTTGTTGCTGTGGGTGACTACTATCGCCGACCTCTGCTGAGAATACTCAAATTGGCCTGTTTGTGCCTGTTTATTCTCCCTCTCTATCTCTTTCAATTTCTCCGCCTGTATCTGTTATGCATGGATAATGAGTTTGGAGATGTCCATTTCATTTATAAGCATGGCAGTCCTGCACATCTTTGACCACCAAGTCTGAGATTCCGTTCATAAACTTGAGCATGTAAGCCCTTGGCTCTGCAACTATTTTTGGAGCATACTACGATAGTTGAGTGAACTTTAATGCATACTCCTGCACTATCATGTCATTTTGCCTCAAGTTTACAAACTCAGTGGCCTTAGCTTCCTTAACTACCGGAGAAAGAATTTGTCTAGGAATGCAGTCACAATTTTGTCCCACTCCACCGGACTTGCACCATTTCGCCTTACCTCTTTATACTACTTATACAATATATGAGCCACTCCTTTTAACTGATAAGCAGCCAGATCTGCACTCTCCACCGATGTAACACCCATGATTTGGGTGATCTTCTGAATCTCATCAATGAACTCCTGTGGGTCCTCATCTACCTTAGATCCGTGAAAGGTTGGGGGATTCATTCGAGTAAAATATTGGACTAAAACAGTCCCTAACTATGACTAAAACATTGTATACAAACAAATAAAAATTTTATTCCTCAGTTCAAAGACCCCCCCGTCGGAAAAGAACCGCAAAGAAAAACCAACGGGTGATGAAGTCATGCTTGACTCACAAAATTTTTTCAAATTTTTCCAATTTTT
>JACEIK010000343.1:128627-145076 GCA_018107945.1 Datura stramonium
ATAGCATTTTTGTGGGTGTTGAACGATTTTCAAAGATAGCTCATTGCATGTGATAAATGTGATGAAGCTTGTCATATTGCATCTTTATTTGTTGAGAATGTGATCAAATTGCAAGGTAATTTCAAGACCATTGTGAGTGATAGGCGCTCTAAGTTCCTTAGTCACTTTTGAAAGGAATTATAAGGTCAACTTGGTACTAAGTTGTTATTTTTTACCCCTTGTCATGTCCAAACTGATGGCTAAACTGAAGTTGTGAATAGGACGTTGGTTTCTATTCTTTGAGCCCTGGTGAAAGGAAAGTTAATATCTTGGGAAAAACATTTGCCTTTAGTTGAATTTGTTTATAATAGAGTCATTTATAGTACTATTGGTATGTCTCCATTTGAGGTCGTTTATGGTTTTAACCCACTAACTTATTTGGATTTCATCCCTTTGTCTCAAGATATTGTTTTGAGTTTGGATGGATACTAGAGGGCCGATGCTATGAACAAACTACATGAAAATGAGAGACTTCACCTTGAGAAGAGGAACCAAGAGATGGCCAAAAAGGCAAAAAAAGGTCATAAGAGAGTTGTTCTTGAAGCGGGAGATTAGGTGTGAGTATATTTTTGCAAGGAATGATTTTCAACCAAGAGGAAGACCAAGTTGATGCCAAGGGGTGATGGACCGTTCCAAATACTTAAGAGGCTAAATTACAATGTTTACAAGATTGAACTTCCTTTGGAGTATCAAGTGCATAACACCTTCAATATTGTGATCTTTCTCTCTTTGATACTTTTGATGGCGATCCTTTAAATTTGAGGACAAATTCTTTTAAAGAAGGGGAGAATGATGCAAACCAAGTTGCATCAAGGTCATTTACAAGGAGCCAAGCTCGAGATCTCCAAATTCTATAAGGATATTCATGAAAATAGATGTTCTTGAGTATACTTTGATGCCATAAAAAGGGTTCCATGTTTTGATGATTGCTTCAGAAGAAAGAAGGGAAGCCTTATTTAGAAACTAGGGCCAACATTACAATTTATACAAAAAAGCCACTTTTGGAATATTTTTACTATAAATTAACATAGACTATAAATATATGAACCTCACACATTTTAGACTTAGTTTAGATGAATGGTGACTTGTCTTCTCTTGAGAGAATTGAGAGCTTGGTTGGAGCTATTGTTGAGACTTATCTACAAAGGTGGATTGCAAGGGGAATTACAATTCCTTTGAGGACCATTTGATAGTTTAAGTACTTTATTAGATTCTAATTAAAATAGAAGTTTTTGGTTTCTACAACCATTACTGTCTATTAATTTCCATCTTTATATCTAGCTTTTATGTTTATTCCTCGTTCTTAGTTAGGGTTTCAATTTTCGCATTTTGATGTTGTATCAAAATATAGGTTTATTTTCATCAGAAATCTATGTATCTTAAGTTTTCAAATTCATATTTGCGCCTCCCTTATACTAACACAATCTAAACAAAACATGAACAATTAAATTATTTGCCAATTTTTAACCCATTTGCATCTAAAACGTGTTTAAATGAAATGTTTAAATATTGTATTCTAGTAAAATAGTGTTATGCTAATTTTTCCTAAGCTGGATGATTGTACTAAATAAAATAGAGGGGAGAGGATAATGACTAAATTCACTATCACATTTAGTTATTTAGACAGTTCACGCATACACAAGAAACATGACACTACAAATGCAAATTCACAAAAATATTAATTGAAGTTAAACACACACACTCTCTCTCTCTATTTATATATATATGTAAAGAGATAAACTTTGAATAAGGAAAAAGGTATGTAGACACTTGGGCGTACTGAACTCAAGCAAATACGTAGGTGTTGACCGCTTCTCTAATTTAGATAGAAATGGAGCGTATCAGAACTCCCAAACATGCTCCCATGGGTGTTCATGAAAAGAAGAGAAAAGAAATGGAGAAATACTAGAATCAATTTTAGTTTTAAGTAGATAAATGAAGCAAAAGCAAATCACATAATGCATTCAAATACAATTTTTTTTCAAAAAGAAAAAAGAAAAGAAAGAACTAGACACAAGGTTATGAGAAAACAATATTTACAACCATGATACCGTTTTCATAACTGAATCTTTCATATATGTTAAATCATATTAGTTCCAACACATGATCTCATTTTTTTCACATGGATGCTAAATTGTTATGTGAAAGATGAAAAAAAATTTAAGTAGCGATATCATTCCTATGACATAAGAGAGACATTGTAGAAGAAAGTGAAACACCAAAATAACTGAGCCATTTCTAAATGTTCTTTAAGCATTTGTATTTAAGCAGACGTAGTTCAAACTAAACATGTTCATAATGAAGCTATCATTTATATGGTAACTCAAACTTGAAGTTTTCATGGAACTAATCATATAAGAACTGAGAAGATAAGTGGATAAAACAAATATTCACGTTCTACTTATAAGCAAACAGACAACTTCATTGGCTTTTAGAGATAACTTAAGCTTATTCCAGCAGCCTCAACTTTCACACATTAATGGCTTAAAATTTCACAACAAACTCATCCCAAATTTGAGGCTCTTAAGAATTTAAAAGAGAGAAGTGCACACAAATAATTTAAACAAATAATATTTTAACAACCTTTGGATGAATCGGCAACTCACATGTATTTCTTCACAAAAGAGAATAAATTTATATTTCAAACATGACTTTAGCTTGGTATTTGGATAGTTCAGATGTTTCTAATTAAGGGAATATGACGCATTACTATGTTGCAACTACACTTCATCCTAGAACATGCTATTTAAACCAAAAGAAAAAAATCTCTTGATCAATCTGATTTGACTGTCCTCATTCTATCTAGTTAGTCTGCTGTTGATGAATCTGATTTGACTTATCCTACCTTTATGTGTCATTTTCTTATTCGCCTATACGTTTAATTCTGTTTTTACTCCAGATGAAAACTAAATTAGATAACCTATTATCTCATCCTTCATATAGGTCATTCTTTATAGTCAATCAGCAAAAATCTATTGCTTTTACCATAAACCAAAAAAAAAAAGAAGTATGTTACTTATTTTCGTCAATTTAGTACCAATTTATTGTGCAAGATATTTTTCACAGAGAATATTATTTTTTAATTCCTTCAAAATTCATTTGCAGTTTCAAATTTTTCAACGGACGACCTTAAATTTTACTCTCAATTTTTTTTTTCATTTCACTATCTGTATTTTCAGTTCCCCCCAAACACACAATTTTTTTCTAATTTCTTTCATCACCCAAATCAAAATAGAGAGAAAATATAAAAATACAGATAACAATTTCGATCAGTCTCACCTCTAATGAACTAAAGGCTAAGTTGTTTTACATATGAAGAAGGATTAAAGAGAGAGTCTCGCTTCAACATTTGTCATGCAAATAAAGACTAACACAAATGACAATACTTGTATCTTGCACCAAATAAAATTTCTCGGCTCAAAGGAGTATTTTGTATTTGCACAAATGTCCTTATTATGGGATGAATTTTTGCCTCTCAAAATAATTAATCTTTAAATTTTACCTTTCGACGCTTTAAGTAATTAAAAAAAAAATCAAAATGCCCTTAACAGTAAAAAAAAATTACAAAGCAAAAAATATAGACATAAATTCAGTTAAAGTTATGTACAAGACATAAGTTCAATATCATTAGTTATGCCTCAGGACATAAGTTCAGTGACACAAGTTATGCTCCAAAGCAAAAGAAATTATGTCCCATGACACAAGTGTCGTGACACAAGTTATGTCCCAAAGCAAAAAAAAAATTAGGCTCAAGGCATAAGTTCCACATGACATAAGCTCAGTACAAGAAGTTATGTCTTAAGACACAAATTATCTAAAAATCTTAACTTATGTGCCAGGACAAACCTTCTCTAAAAAATTTTGTATTGCAAAATTAACTTTGGCTAGCAAAATTAAGTCATACTTAAAAATATTTTAGCTCATAATTTTATTTTAAATGAATAAAAAAGATAATAATAATAAATTTAAAGAGTAAAAATCAAGAACACATCCAACTTAGGGATAATTTATGCATAAAACCCTACTTTTCCCCCAAAAAGGTTCAAAGCCCAAAAATGACAGGCGCATGTTGGATACCGGGTCTTGGATTCAGTCGGGTAATCGTCTTCTAAGGCTTTCTTGGTCTGTAGGGTTTAACCAGCACATGACCAACTTCGAAGCTCCATCTGCCAGAAACTCATCAATGTAGACAAAAAGTGTCGGCCTGAATCTCTCTCTTTATGCTGCGTTTTAGGTTTCTTGGTTTTATATACTGGAAATGTTATGGATATGCTTCTCCATTGGAAGAATTGCTTCACATCGAATGCTCAAAATGGAATCTTTGGCGTCATTCCGAAGTCTATGTTCACAAATTCAATGTTTCGCTGATAACCCACAAGGTTCATTTTCCTCCAGACATTACCAGAAGTTCCCTGAAAATTCCAGAATCATACTCACCCCTAGAATTGTACATACAACTATATCAAATTGTCGCTCTGACATTTTTGCTTTTTCTTTTTTCTTGTGGTGTGCAAGGCAGCCCAATTACTTCCACGACAGGGGCACATTGAACCACATGGTTAGTATTGTGTCTCGGTTGACCCAGAGATTTAGAACAGTGAAGGGGATTCTTAAGGAATTGGAGGAGGTTGGTTGTGTAATAAAGCCACAAACTTTTCTGTTTTTGCTGAGAATTTACTGGTTTGGTGGAATGTATGATAGAGTTTTCGAGACCTTTGAGGAAATACTTAGATATGGTTACACTCCAAATACTTTTTCTAGGAACATTGTAATGGATGTATTGTTCAAGATTGAGCGTGTCGAAGTGGCACTTAGAGTTTTGAAAGAAACCCAGGTTCCAAACTTTTTGTCGTATAGTATTGCTCTGTGTAACTTGTGTAAGCTCAATGATTTGGTTAATCTTCAGGATGTACTTATGATTATGTTGAGAAATAGGTATTATCCTAATGAGGATACATTTTTTGTGATTTTGAATTGTTATTGTAGAGGAGGTTGCATAGCAAAGTTAAAACAGATATTGGGTCTGATGATAGTTTTGGGTGTTCCTCTATGCGAGAGAGTTTGGAGTATATTCATAGATGTTTACTGTAAAGCCGGGAACATGGACGCTGCGAGTCATTTACTTAAGAAGATGGTAGAGAGTGGGTATTCACCAAGTGTTGTAACTTGCACATCATTGATAAAGGGATTTTTTGAGTCCCAGATGCCAAGCAAGGCATTTGGGATCTTGGATGCCATGGAATCAAAAGGATGCGTCCCTGATTTGGTTCTTTGTAATGTGTTAATAGACTGCCTCTCTAAAATGGGGAGGTATGAAGATGCAATTAATGCTTTCTTCCTTTTGCGGGAGCAAAGACTAATACCCGATTCTTATACTCTTTGTTCTTTGATTAAAACCGTTTGTCTCTCTAAGCAATTCGTTGAACTACCTCTGCTCATAACTGGCTTCAAGATCCAACCTGATTTAGTTGCTTGTAACTCTTTCCTTAGCTATTTCTGCAAAGCTGGTTATCCTGCTGGTGCCCTTGAATTTTACAATGACATGATAGATAGAGGTTTCATAGCAGATAAGTATACCTTTGCCGGATTATTGACTGGATTATGCAGGTTAGGTAGGATAGGAGAGGCAGTCAAGGTGTATCATGGACTTGTTAGAAGTCACGTTGGGCTTGATTCTCATATAATTACTGTGATAATAAATGGGTTAATAAAATCTGGTAAATTTCACAAAGCTATTAGCTTAATCAAGAAAGCTGCTTCAGGGAAGTCTCAACTAGATGATGTTTCTTACAATATTGCCATTGGTGGACTTCTTACTAGTGGTGAAGTTGGAGAAGCTTATGCCTTGTTCCGCCAAATGAAGGAGGTTGGTTTAGCCCCAAGTAAACAGACCTATAATCTGATTCTCTCAGGTTTCTGTAAAAGAAGTGATGTTAGCATGGTTGAAGAGATCTTACTTGAAATGGTTGATGCTAGTGTTGAAATTGACCATTTTAGTCTGAGGTTTATGAAAAATCTCCTGTATAGATCCCGTCATTCTGCTTCACTCTTTACTCTATTGACTGATGTTTCAACTTCTGGAATCCTTCCAAGGGAAGCATATGCGGAATTGATCAATGAGCTAGTTCATCACATAAACATCAGAAATGTGCACATGGACAGGTTTACTAACGTTGATTTTGGCACATCCAGCTCAGATGAAATCCAGGAGGTGGCTATTTCAGTCGGTTGAGATGATTTGACTTGACAGCTTATTCTGTCTATAGCAAAGTGCTGTACATGAGTTCATCAAGAATCTGATCTTACTCTCTCTCGGAAAACCTAGGATGATTATATGATCTTAAGAATGAATTGATTCCCTAAAGGTACCATCCAAACTCCATCTAAACGACAAACATTTTCACATAGACTGCTCTTCTATCATGTTACTGGTTTTAGCCATTTGTTTTCTGTTCAACCTTTTTTTCCCTTTTTTGGGTCATCCGATTTGGTCTGTAAATGAGTGGTTGCTGTTTATAGAATTTGAAATGAATTGGGGGTGGGTGGGTGNGGGGGAATTATGGTCTGTATAAGTAAACTAGTGCAATTCTTGCAAAGATAAAATTATCTCAAGTTTTGGATATTGCTCTTCTACTTTTGTAAGATGAATTTCCTATGCTTGTTGCTCTGATATAAAATAGGTTGCTGAATTCCTACGAGCTAGCTATCTCCCTTTGATGCGCATGCATAAGATTTACTTTGGTTGTTATAGGGATCCATAAATAAAGAAGCCTTTAAAGCAGTGGTGTACATAGGATTCTTCATAAGCGGTGTCGATATCTTAGAAAGTGAATAAATGAAAAATTCATTTTAACGATATTATATTCACAAAACACTGTTTAGATCATACTAATAAAACACAGCTCCAACTATAAGGATCTATTGATTAGTAGTTTAAATGATTTTTACCCAAGAGGAGGTCATAGGCTCAAATGTTACAACCTCCACTTTTAACAACTAAGGCTAAAAAATTTATCGGAAACTGCCTCTCTAGCCCACAAGGGTAGAGGTAAGGTTTGCATATGTCTCACCCTCCCCAGATCCCACTTGTGTGACTATACTGGGTTTGTTGTTGTTGTAAGGGTCAAAAGTTTAAAAACCACGTGTAGTCTACGTAGATGTTGGTTCGAACCCTCAATCCCTACAGTAGGCAAATAAGTTGCTTGACCACTGGCCTAAGAAGAGCTGGTTGTCAAGCTACGGTGTAACATATTATGCATACCTGTTCTTGTTATTGCATATACTCTTTATATATGTATGTAGTAAAATTTTCTGACGCAGAGGCCCCTTGGGCAAGGTGCATCTGCCCTTGCTTTAAAGGGAACTTGCAAGCCAACGTCAAGAAATTTTTGTCAATAGAGACTCGTGGAACTTTGAACTCACGACACTAAACTAGGTTGTCTCACTGATACTGTTGATTTGTTTTTTGATAGATTACTTATGAGCAATTTTTTAGTCATAGGTGTTGATATGAGATGACATCATTTATGACCTTAGAAGTTTGTCAAGACTTTGGACTAGAAGTTTTTCGCTGTTTGATCTGTATGCAGTGTCATTACTTCGTTGAACAAGGTCAATATGCAGAAAATTTTGGAACTTCATTGACCAAATAAACCGCATTTTAGAAACTCTTTCTTGTTATGCATTGGTGTTAAAGAAGTTGGTTTCCAGTGATTGAGTCATGTATTCTGATATCCTGAAGTAATTCTCGAATTTAGGAGTCTCCATCTGAGTGTGTGTTAACTGTTAAGTGATCTCAACTGTAAAATTTACCGTTGACATGAGATGCACTGCTAGATATCTGGTGAAGGCACTGGAGATGTAAAAATTCTAAGGCCCTGACACTACCACTTGGAATCTGCAAGCTACATGTTGATGCTCATGATTTTGATAGCCATACCAGTGATTTGGAGGAGATCTCTCGAAAAGTATTACATTTTTTGTAAAGCTGGATTTTTATCACCAGGCTGATGTTCTTTTGTCTTCCTGGTTAATGCCTTTAGACTATATTTTTGAGCTATAGATGCTCTCTGGCTCTAGTATAGGAATGTCATCTTTCCTTTAATGTGTAGGAGGAGGATATGGAACCATGGAAGAGTTGCCTGAACTAAGAATACAGCAAAAGGAATTTACGAGATGTGGTATGTATGCTGTTACCTCCATGAACTTGATTTCAAAGATTTTGATTAACTCACTCTCTCGTGCAAGTTGGTTTGCTAAATGTTGAGTGACACTATAATCCTTTGCTTGTGTTATTTGCCAAATAGTGTTGAAAAGATTTCGTGAACCCTGGGGCTCACTGGATTGTTCTTGTTGCTCCTACAGCCAGAGAGGATGAGCAAGATTGAGGTGCTGAATTCACCTAACTGAATGCTTTTGTCTGTTTCTCTTGAAATGCTTGGACTGTCAGTCTGTGAGGTTGGTCATTGTGAAATGTTGCAGGAGGAACATATCAAGTTGCTTTCTTTTGTGTGATCATCACTAGTTGGAGCCTGAAGTAGATCTCTCCAAAGTAGAGACCTTTAACTGACTTAAGGAATACAGAAAATTATGGTTATTTTATAGCAAACTCTAATTGTTTCAGCCACCGTTATTGTTAGGCCAATGGGCTTTTTCATGACTTAGCTGATACATGCAAAATTTAAAATAAATATCTACTTTGTACTGCATTATTGGGAACTTCTTTATCTAAGGGATGTAGTTCAGCTTGACAGACAATAAGAAACTTATTGGTGCTTGTCTCGATCTTTTTCTTGTGGTCTCGGCTTATGTAATGTCAGCGTGAACTGGTCATGCCTTGTGGTCGACATGATTACCGTCATCTAAGTTCCAGTTTAAATGTGCTCTGTTGCTTAATAATTATCATTTCTATTTATTAAGCATTTTTCTGATGGACTGCGTATCTTGCTCTTCAACTTTGCAGCAATACACTCTGGAAGATGATGTTGTTGCTCCCAATGAAAGCTGGTATATGGAGGTACTAGCTTATCCGACCCGGAAGTGCACCAGATATATAAAACACATGGTGTTCTGTTAGGCCAATCTTCCTAGTATAATCCTTGTGTGATTAATCATCATTTGGTCTTTGGATGAGAATACACTGTCTCCAGTCATTCTTTACTATTTCTATTTACTACTATTATCATTCCTGGTTTTCTGCGTAAACGTAAAATTGATTTTATGAACTGGTGCACTATTCTGTTAGGTCATGCAGACTGTTACCATGTTTTTAAGTCCATCGTTGAACTTAGTAATGAAGACATAGTGTCCGCATAACTTATTTCTTGGTAATTGGTCAAGTTGGTTGATAGGCTTAAGTAATTATGTTAAGAAAATTTAACCAGTACAGTAAATACTTCAAACATGTGAAACAAACACCACAAAGTTGAATTTCGAAAATCTAACAAAATAGAGATCTTATTTTCATGTCTTTCTGCAAAGGAATCACATATTTTATACGTGGATGATACCTTAACTTTTTGTGATGCAGAGATGGAGCAAGGGTGCTGAGGGTAATTGTACTTGTTTTTTATAAGCTGTCAGGACCGTATATTTCCAGCATTAAAACTCAAGATGTACAAGATTTGGCCAAGTGTTTGGGATGCAATATAGAGCTTGCCAATTACATACTACTGGGCCTTCAATTGGGTGCAAAAACCAAATCCAAGGGCATTCGGCAAGTAGTAGAGAATATTGAGAAAAAAGCTGTCTGGTTGAAAGAAGCCATACCTGTCGTTTGGTGGGAGAATAAATTTAATATACAGCATTTAAGATTCTTTTCCAACTTAGATGATGTCTCTGTTTCCCATGCTGAAGTAGGTGGAGAGAGAAAGCTGGACAAGCTAAGGAGAGAATTTCTATGAGAAGGGAACAAGGAAAAGAAGTCCTTTCATCTGGTGAAGTGAGAAACTTTTGCAGGAAATAAAAAGGAGGGAGGTTTGGGGTATAGGAAATATACAGTTGCAGAACAATACTTGCTGCTTGTGGAAGAATATAAGAAGATCTTGGGAGTACGAAAAACCCATACAGTTAAAGCTAGAGGATGGCAAAAGACTACTTTTCTGGTAAGAGACAGGTTCCTGATCTCTCCAGTTTTGCAGAAAACAGCAGGGAAACAGTAGAGCAATGCAGAAGTAATCAAGGTTGAAGGAATTGTACTGATTGGGAAGTGGAGAATACATATGGCTGAGCTTCTTCAAGACCAACTACTGGATATCAGCCTGACAAAGCTGTGACTCTCATTTGGAAATTGCATGGTGGTGGGAAATTTTGTGAATTCAGCGTCTAAGAGCTTGAACGCTTAGGGTAATAGGGATATTGTGCGGATGTAATAGATGTTACGGTAAAAGAGTGCCCCTTTTAACCCTCAATGCTGCATGAAGCTATTCCATCCAGAGGAGGTTTACACTTGTGTAATTGTGAAAAAGGAATTGAAGATGTAAATCATCATTTTCTTCACTGTCCAGTGTCATCGTGGAATATGCTTTTTTCTTTTTTGGTATCTTTGGTGGTCTGTTTGGAGAGGAAGGAATCAAATGTGCTTTGTTGTATATGGTTTCGAAAGGAATCAAAAGATGTTTGGATGGTGTATCAACTCCCATTCACTCTAAGCATTTTAAACCTATTCAGTTGGCATAATCCTACCCCTGTAAGCTCCCAAGAGAGCCTTCTAGATTTATCATCTCCTTATCCGTTTAACCTACAAATCTCTCCATACGGAGCTGTTCTATTTTTTTCTAGCATCATGTTCTTCTGGTTATCTGCATCCACTGGATGGCATTAAGGAAAAGATCTCGAAGCCGAATGGGAGCCAGTTGCCAGAATTAATTCCTGCCTGACCGTAGATTCAGATATTCAAATTTGAAAATTTAAGTTTTTAAAGTTGTGAGTTTTGGAATTTCAATTTGCGTTTGAACATGCATTTTTCTTGAAAAAAGTATGAAATTTTGTGAGTGGAAATCTTAAAAACTCAAAAATTGCTCTAAGCCAGTTTTTTGAAACTTGTAAATATTTGAAGATTAGATAATCAAAATTCGATCAAATTTTATGTCCAAACATATATTTAAAGATAAATATTTAAAATAAACTCTCAAAATTTATATCAAAAGCTAATAAAATATAATTTATTTTGTCCTTAGCATCTTGGTGTAGTCATGGAAGATGTCGCTTTGTTAGACATGATATCAGAGTTTTCAATTTTCGGGGTGCTAGACTCAGGGGTGGCAAACATGTCGTTTGGAAATCTAAAAAAATTGTGTTTAGATTACATTATGTTTTCATAAAGTATTATATTATTTCATAATGTATCGTATTATATTGTATTGTATTGTTTTCTTCACTTGGATAACTCTGTTGGAAGGACCAACTTGAGCAAGACAGATGTTGTAACACCAATACAATTCTAAGATAACCGAATTAATAGCCGATTTAAACCTAAAGTAAAGAGGTAGGTGTAAATAGTGGAGTAACCTAATTTGGTAGTGGTGATCCTATCCACTCCCCAGAGGCCAGAAGATAAAACCTCATAAACGGTTTCCTGTAACACTCTTCTTTGAGTAGATCAAGATGAGGAGATTTTATAACTAAAGGAAAGTTTTCCACTAATTAACCCTATGGCTATCAGAAAGAAGGGATAGGGGCCGAGCAATCCAACAACTGGGGGGATGGTTGGCTAAGGAATTTTCTTATACACAGCCAACATGAAAACAACATCAGAAGAACCACCATCTATGGCGGAGGATGAAAGCTGATCTTGAATAGAAGACATTTTGTTTGAACAAGGAAAAGGAGGAATTGATTCAACAAAAGGAGTGAGTTAGCAAGGGTAAAGAACAATTCAAAAAGAATGGATATAAGGAAAAGAAAGTGCGGCTGAGCAATTAATTTGGAAGTCACAAGTCATCATTACGGCGACACTTTAAAATTTTAAGAGTCCATAACATATGGTCAAAAAGAGATTTTCGTGTAATTTAAAATTTTATAGAGACAAAAATCAATGATTATCACTTATCAGGCAATATAGAAAGAGATTATCTGTATAGAGTGAAAAATAAACTTAATATGTGTACATGTTGAAACAAGGACATATGTCGTAAAAGATAATACTTTCCATAAAGATGCAAGATCGTGCACGATTAATATTTCAGAGAAAATAAAAGATCAACAGAGGAGCAAATTTGAATACAAGCAAAACATTCGAAAAAAAATTGAAGTGAAAATACGAAAGCTAGTAAATAATCATTTTGAAATAAATAGCATCTGTTATTCTATCTTTATTAAATACAATTTATTGTTTATCAAAGAAAATTTAATGTATAATAATTGTCGCGTTCTATGACTTCAAATATATTAAGGCTTATATAAGACGAACACTAGCATCAGGAGGCGGCATCGAAACACCGGCATAGAAAATTCTCTCTATTGACTGCTTACTATGTCATTGTTCTTTCACCAAGTGAGCTTATAATTCAGGGGAAACACGGAATTCAAGCAATTGGGATGAATCTTTGGTTTCTATTATTTCATTTACTTAACTTATATTTTATTTTATATATTTAACTAATTTAACCCAGATACTAGCCCCATTATTAATTCAGTTGTACTTTAAAAATAAGGTAAGCAGTTACTTTCTACATTTTAAAATAAATAGTATTTTTAATTTGATCACACTTTTTAAAGAAAATTATTTATTCCTAAAAAGTAAAATATATTTTTACTAACGTACCCTTAATAAGTACCTTAAAAAAATATAATTTTTTAATTATGCAAAACTTCTTTTACTTAAATGAAGATATAATTGAAAAATATTATTAATGTCTTTTTAATTATTAATTAATTTAAAATAAAATGAGAGGATAAAAAGACAATTTATTTTGAAACGGGGAGAGTAATCTCTAACCGGCAAATTATCTCAGTCAGTCATCAATTTTTATATTTTTTTCCATCACTTGTGGCAGTTTCCGCAAGATACGATTTTGGCTCAACCAGAAGCAATTCTTCGGCTGAAAGCTAAAGCATCCAGCTAATAATAGTCGTTGTATCTTGTAAGTAAGGAAGAAAAAATAATTCTTGATAGTGAGAAAAATCAATTTGGCATCTTTAAAGCGATGGCTTTCCTTCAAAGAAGACACCAGAATCCAACAAGTCCGTTAACTTACTCTCACATCAATTGCAATGCCATTAAAATAACACAAGCATCAACACTGAAACCAAGAAATAATCGATGAGAGAAGGAAATCAAAGGACCTAAATTAACTTGGCAACAAGGGAGATGGTTCATGTATTATTTTAAGGAGTGGGGTTTGTACAATGAACTAAGGTATATTTATTTATGTTGATTGGCCCTTGGGGGCATATTTGATTCAAATGTATAACGCCAGGGTTTGTTTAGACTCAAAAATCAAATGGAGGATATATTTATAAATAATTCCCATAAATTAAGGGGCAATTATGACCCTTTTCCATTTCATAATAGACTGTACACAAAGGTCCCATTCCACAAGGAGGAAGCCTACAAATCAAGCAACAACCTTCACAAAAAAAAACCATCCGATGCAAGGCTCCTGGCTCTCGGGCTGATCTCAAGATATGTATCACTGAAGATCACCTAGTGGTGATTGTTTAAGAACATGTATCTGGATGTCCAATATCCTAAATCCTATAGTAACAAATACTACTCGCAGTAGCCAACCAACCTGACTTGCCTTCAATAAGGTAGGAATCGGCAACGCTTCTGCACAAAAACAGATGCCAGCCATTGACGTAAAGGTTTCATTGGTCCAAATCATGGAACCCCCTCAAAATGTTCAGTTCTCAAGAATTTATTCCAGCCCTCCACGGAAACAAACCCTCCTGTTTTAAGGAAAAATAGAGAGAGAGAGAGGAAGAGTCATATTGCATTATTAGGATATATATAGTCTAAATCCAAATACAAGCACACAAAAATAAGCGAGAAAAAGAATCACTACCCTCTCACTGGTGTGAAAGCTCTTGTCTGCCTCAGGCCAAAATCAATCAAATCCCCAGAAGATTCAGAATCATAACAATCATAGTCTTCATAATTCTAGTAATAAGAAGACAGCGTTTCAATGATATGTGCAAAGTAATTGCCATTCAAATTGGAAAAGCACTCAAGTAAATCTAGAGGACACTGAGAAACAAAGGAACAAACCTCATCGTACTTGCCAACATCAGCTGAATCTGCCTCGTCATCCGCCTAGAGATGCAAATGTCATTTACAGTATTGTAAAACTTGTACTTGAAAGTTAAGCATCTAAATAGGAGGGAGCAAATGCATTGTTGCAAATGAACTAACTTATTACTCATCAGGCATGTCAGCAAAGAAACATTTCAAACATTAAAGCCATATAAATATCCTAATAGATATAGGAGATATAAGATGTTATGTCATTTACAGTATCCGGAAACCTGTAATTTAAAGTTAAGCATCTTAACAAGGAATCAAAAAGATAGAAGCATTATCCACAAGGAACTTGTAATTTATTAAACAGATCACAGTACAATGCTTTTTAAAAAATGCAAGTGAAGGTAATGTAAGAGAGCAAATAAATACAGAAAAGAGCATTATGAGCTCTAGATATAAAACTTCCACAGTTGGAAGTACCATTGAGCCTCCTGATGCCTTCAGGAGATATATCTTGGTAATCTAGTTTCTGTGTGGAAATCAACTGGCAGAAATGTTCGCTTTGATAATGATCCAAGACAAATGCTTTTACTTAAGAGACACTAATGTTTGCTCGAGAGATAAATACCATTGCAGATAGTGAGGAATATAAAACACAAGTTTGGAGTCCCACTATTTTTATCATCAACATGATCAATATTGTATCTAATGTCATTAAGGAATCTATGTCCTCTGCGAGAGGATCTTGTTACTGGATAAGCAAATTTGCGACTTTATCTTTTTTTTTTCTTTCTTTTTTTTCTCTTTAGCCTTGAAACAGAAAAAGCATCAACTTCCTAACAGAACACAGGAAGTTCAATTACAGCCGAAATTTGGGAATCTTCAAATGACATTAAACCCCGTATTAGAGGAGATTCAAAAAAAGATGCCACACAATACAGAACAAGGAAATGCATCACCAACCAGCAGAGTTCATTTAGTTGCACAATATCTAGAATGGCAATCAATGATCATTCAAGGAATAAGCAGAACAAAGAAATGTAACATGTTGATTACCCTCCATGGCATATCATTCTCCTCTCTGAGCAAATGTTGCTTGTGCGCAAGATTAATTGTTTCGGCTTTCATGAAGTACAAAAACTTCTCCTGAAATTTTTTTCAGATCAATTACATTAATAAACACTTCAATGAACAAACGGTGAAGAATCATGATTAGCTAGTGATGTGGGACTAAAAAGATATAGCCAAAAGCTCAAATAAAAACAAGTTAAAGTAATCAAGCAAACTAGTACCTCAAGTTTCATGTTTTTCCACGTCTCAAAACCTTTCTTATCCACTTCAAAATCATTTCCATGGATGTTTTTCTTCACAAAATCCTCCCTGCAACACAAAACCCATGAGGCCACAACCACTTAATACAGAAATTTTTTAATATACAGCGACATATTAAGCAAAAAAAAAATAAAATAGATATCCGTAATATAGTTGTTCTTTAACGTAAAGATTTGGCACACACATTGAATATGTTAACAAGCATATCTAAACCCATATACTCGAATAAATACGATTGAGAATAACTGAACAGAGATAAGAGGGAACTTACATGAAAACTCGAAAAGCTGATCTGGGTTGGTCAATGAGCCTGAGCTCCTTAACAAGGCTTGTGCTCCTGGGTTGGCATTTAAATTTCTTTACATCCTTTCTGGGTTCACATTCATGCATGTCAGCCAACGCGATAGCCACTGAGATGCCACATGTTTCACTGCAAATACACCCCCGCATTAGACAATAAAGAAACAGGAATAGATTATTGATCAGAAAGTAAAGAGGGGAAAAATTACCATTTTTGAAAAGCACTGCCATCGGGACCACGATGTATTTGGATACCAAAGACCCTTTTCCTTGTTCTAGCTTGGTACACCATTGAACAATTGGAATGACCATTAATATGGCTATATGGACCTAAATTAAGTAAGATGCGCCTAAGGTTTAGGATAATGCGGTGATTGTTTGCTTAAAAGGGGGTTGCAGGACGGAGGCACATTTTAGCGGGACAATGGTATCTTTTGCAAAGCTAGGCGGGCGGGGGCTCAATAAATGTCAACAGTGGAAGTGAAGCGCCTTTTAGAAAAGGGCAAAACATTTCCCGCGATGAATCAAAAGTGGGGATAGTACTGACCAATAAGAAAATGACACGTGAAAGTGAAGCTGCGTGATCGTGGGTAACC
>JACEIK010000343.1:174402-260103 GCA_018107945.1 Datura stramonium
TTCTTCATCAACATCCGAATTTGCCATGAAGGCAAACATCATGTTGAAAGGTGAATCATCATCCTCTACAGCCATCATTGAGGCATCCTCGGGAGCTTCAGCATTTTCTGATTCATCTGATGAGTTTTCCCAGGCCGCTAGAGCTTGCTTGACCAGCTTGTCAGCTGATACTCTCCTCTTGAATTTTTCTGGGACCCGGTCCTTCTTTCGGGCTTTGTCAGCACTGGTTCTCAGATAGTCCTTGATGAAATGACCTGGTTTCCCGCATTTATGGCAGAGATAATTTGAGGCAGACCCCTTGTTAGTGTTTGACCTCTTAGGAAATCCACCATTGCGCCTTATCATCTTTTGAAATCTCCTTGTCAAATAGGCCATATCTTCATCGTCTTCACTAGAGCTCACTTGAGCTCCCTTGAGAGCTAGGCCTTTGTCCTTTTTCTGCTCGCCTCTACTTTGGTCCTGCTGCCTCTTGAGCTCATAGGTTTTAAGATTTCCTATGAGTTCATCCATGGTAAGAATGTCTAGATTCCTAGCCTCAGTAATAGCGTCCACCTTGCTTTCCCAAGACTTGGGAAGAACACTGAGGATCTTTTTTACCAGCCTCCTTGGCTTTATCACTTCTCCCAAACAGTAGAGCTCATTGGTAATGGATGTGAATCTAGTGTTCATCTCTTGAATGGATTCTCCCTCTTTCATTGAGAACATCTCATATTGAGTGGTGAGCATGTCTACTTTTGACTGTTTGACTTGGTTGGTTCCTTCATGAGCTGTTCTAAGACAGTCCCAAATCTCTTTGGCTGTCTCACAGGATGAAATCCGATTGTATTATTAAATATATAAACTAGATTAGTAGTATAAAATTACATCATATTTAATTTAATACTAATTTATATTTAATAGGGGATTTTATCATCAAAACTGATCTTTTATCCAAAAATACTAAATTTTCTTGGACAGTTTTGGGAAAAAGATCCGGTCAAGTACTATACAGTCAAGTAATATTCAATGGTCCTCTAGATTCATGCCAAGTGTCTTATAAAATAATTTATGGTTAAGGTCAATTTAAATTTACATACTCATCAAAAGAATAAAAAAACTGACAAAATAAACTAACGGGACCGTTTACCTAGAAATAATTCAAGTTTCTTTTCTTTTTTAAAAGATATATTTTCTTATGTTTAAACTGAAAATTAGATAAAATGCATCATTGTACTTGAGAATCTTTTATCATATTCATAAAGAATTTCAATGGATAGTCTTTCCTTAAATTTTTAAAAATAAATTTTACAATAACACATTAGAATACCAAATATATATTCATCTTACTTTGCAGTTGTCAAATTTCTATAACGATATTTTACTCAATCAATATAAATATACATCATTTAAAGAAAAAAAATAATAATGAATTCCCCCATAAAAAATGTATTCAATGCTATTTTTTTATAACTCAATTTAGTGATACAATACTTTTCCATTGACTGACGAGTAATAATAATATGAGCTTTAGTAATATGTCTAATTTTAGTTTAAACATAAGAAAGTATATCTTTTATAAAAGAAAAGAAACTTGATTTATTTTTAGGTTAACGACGCTATTAGTTTATTTTATCAGTTTTATTCTTTTGATGAGTATATAAATTTAAATGGATCTCAACCATAGATTATTTTATAGTACACTTGGCATAAATCTAGAGGGCCATTGAATATTACTTGACCGTTTAGTACTTGACCGGATCTTTTTTCCAGTTTTGGTCCTTTAGGCCTACTCCAAATAGAATTATATTTGGAGTAGGTTCAAGAGAATTAACTACTCTACCGTGATTGAAATATCTTTTTTTTTTTGCAATCGATTAATGAAGGTAATTGTTATTCTAATATAATTGAGATATTTTTTTAAAAAATAAAGTCATAGTCTTTATTATATGAGTATATATAAGTTGAAAACAAATAAAGTATGATTATCAACTTATCGTACCGAAAAATATCTCGAAGTTAAAATTACCGAAGCATACCGAACTAACTTGATATGGTAATGATATAAAAATTTTAGATACCGAAAATTAAAATTACCGAAGCGAAGTTTTCAATACTATACCATGCACACACCTGAATAGACTTAGAGAAATTATCATTAGAAATTATCATTAGATAAGAATGTTTGAATAAGAAATACATAAGACAACATTTAGAACACATCTTGGACATTATGAATTCAAAGATATGCTTATTGCCTAACAAATGCTCCTGCTACTTTTCAAAGTTTGATGAGTTATGTTTTTCAAGATTACCTAGGATAGCTTATGCTAATTTTATTTGATGATATATTAATATATAAGCTCAATATTCACGAACTTTTGTTGCACTTGGAAATGGTTGTGGAGGACCTAAAAAAGAATAGATTATTTGCAAAAAGATCCAAGTACTCTTTCTGTAAATCAAAAGTCGAGCATCTATGGCACATCATTACTAACCAAGAGGTATCAACTGATCCTGTTGAGATAAAAACTATAGTTAACTAATCTACAGTTAATTCTATCAAAGCATTGAGAGGTTTTTGGGGGTTGACTATCTACTACATAAGATTTATCAAGTCCTATGGGTTATTAACATGTCATTAACAAATTAATTAAAGAAGAATGCCTTCCATTGGGGTTTAGAGGCATATTCAACCTTTCAGGCTCTCAGGACTGCCTCAATCTTGCCAACTGATTTAACAAGACTTTTGTGATTGAAACTGATGTTTGTTCAAAGGATATGAGGGGCTACATTGATGCAACAAGGCAGATCCTTGACCTTTTTCAGCAAGGCCTTAGCCCCTAAATATTTGAAATTGTTTATCTATAAGAAAGGATTACATGATTGTGTTGACTAGAGTGGATATATGGAGACACTACTTATATGAAGGGCATTTTATGATTAGAACAGACCATCACAACCTCAAATATTTGCTAGAGCAGAAAGTGATAACTGCATGCGCTCTGACATAAAGGGTTGATTAAATTGTTGGGACTGGATTATGTTGCACAATATAGAAAAGGACATAAAACAGAGTAGCAAATGCACTATCAAAGGAGAGAGGTGTTAGCATCATCACTAAATGCATCACTTCTTCAGATCCTACTTAAATGCAAAAGATAATACATAATTATAAACATAACCTTGTGACCACACAATTAATCACTAAATCGATTTCAGGACCTAACAACAAACTACATTATACTCTTAAGCAGGAAATCATTAGATACACGCAGAGAATATTTGTTGGAAGATGAGCTAATCTTAGATACAAAATTCCTGGAGCCTTACACCAATCACCCTTAAGGATCACTCCGAACAGTTGGAAACCTACAAGAAGATTAAGGAGAGTTTTCATTCGCCTAAAATGAAGTCTTACACCACCAAGCTAGTATTAGAATATGACACATGTTAGAGAGTTTGGACTGAGAATGTACTCTCTCTGAATTACTATATCCCTTGCCAATTCTAGATTTCCCATGGTAAGATATTACTATGGATTTCACTAAAGGCCTTCCAAAGTCAGAATATAATATAATCATGGTTGACAGATTGACTAAGTATGACCATTTTCTGGCCTTGAAACATCCCTTCGCACATAACCGCTTTATATGTTTTAAGAAAGTCATCAGGTTACATGCATTGCCCAAGACTATTGTGACAACTAGGGATGCCACTTTTCAGATCCATGAGTATTAAGATGAATCTATCTATTTCCTACCACCCAAGTGTGATGGCTAGACTGAATGGTGGTACAACACCAACTACCACAACTCTCTAAAGACCACCCTATAGGTTTTCGCTTCTACAGGTACCACTAGGTCCCTACCCTATTCAACTTATACTACAATTGATTCATTTTTAGCGCAATTATAACAATTACTACAACAACTAAAAGAGAACCTAATTAAGCTCAAGACAGGATAAAGTTTTACATAGATAAGAACAAGTTAGATAGATCACTTAAAGAAGGGACATGGCATATCTCAAACTACAACTCTATCGTCAATGATCAGTAACTATGAACAAAAATCTAAATCTAAGCGCAAAAGTTTACGGGCCCTAAAAGTATTGCAGATAATATGCGGATCCAATCACGATCTTGTTCACAGATTGATAATGTCTTCCACATTTTTCAATTGAAGAAGCGTGGGGGCCAATCATTATTCCTCGACCATATCTGCCCATTTGTGGTTCAGATGGCCAAGTCTTTTGTCCAACCCTTAGCTGTTGGCAATGACAAATGGTCAAGGTTAACAATGCCATAGAGGTTAAGGTGCTGGCGCAATGTACGAATTTAGAGGAGGGGACTGTGGGAGGGCTACTTGACAAGCTAATTTCCTAACTTCATAGTTTAGGTGTCCCAGCTTTCATTTTTCAACGTCGGGATATCGTAAGGTTACTAAAATTCTCTAAGGTATCGAGGAGGAAATGAGACAAAGTTAGGGATTATGGCATAAAATAGGAAAGGTGTGAATGACTACGTGGCGGTATCCTTAGCGTAGATAGAAAATAACTATGCAGAGGAGATTAAGGCTTCATCTGTTTACACTTAATAGAGGTCTGAATTTGAATGATTTAGACCTTGGGCCATTAAATGCATTTGATTCTGTTGAGAATGAAAACAGAGAAGAAAAGGAGAGAAAACCAGAGGCAAGAAACAGAGAAAGAAGCTGAAGATTGACAACAGAGAAGAGAGTTAGAGAAGATGAAGAAGTAGAGAAGAAGATAGTAGTTAGAGGAGTAGAATGCTTACGGATCCACCATAACTCTTATGTTACATTACATTCTAGGAGCTTGGCGCCATGAAAATGAAGCATGAGGTCAAAAATAAAAAGAAAAATCATGTCATGTCTGGCCTTGGCAAGGTAGAGACCAACTCTTGCGATGTTTTTATGTGCCTCACATGCCGGGAAGAACATATTGTGGTTGTCCTTTTGGTTGTTAAACTTTGAATCCTAAATTGTACATTTGGTTTCCCTATTGATAAGGAGTTTCAACGAGAATTTGAAAATTAATGAGTTCCAAATTCATCATGCAATTCATAGTTTTTTTTAGTTATTGAATTTATAGTTAAGTAGCAAAAATATATATATTTAATAAAAAAATTTGGCTGAATAACTATCAGTTTCGTCTGAATGAGTTCATGAACCGTGATTAATAGACCTAAAATCTTCTGACCAGTTTAACATTATAGAATGTTATATACCTAATAAGTTACCAACTTATGGCACAAACAATTAGGGTTTGTTTGGAATGTCACATGAAATATATCAAGTTAGATCTTTTCTTTTTAGAATCATAATTCAGTAAAGTAAGCGACAAATGTAATATGAGAATTAAAATTGAGTGTAATATATTAAACTATTTAAACTATTTGTTTGACCGAGTAATTATTTGATTAACGGAGAATTGGGATAGTTGGCCTTCCTAACATCTAAGTACTCCAATTGTTATGTGATATTTGGATAAGATGCAGTTTTGATGTGATAATTGACTTATATTAATGCTACTGAAAAATAAAAAGTATCTTTTATTAGTTTGAAGTTAGTTTATTGTGAAAATATCACATTTAATTTAGATTTTAAATAGTTAAATAATTATCAATTCTTAAAGGTTGTAAAAGGTATGTAAAAGAAATAATGTCATGTATGCAAATGCAATAGTATATAAATTAACTTCAAAAAAAATGAATAACTTCAATCGGCTTATCTTTTTAGTACGGTTGAAGAGAGAGGAAATGAAGTTCTTTTGATCTCTTCACAGAAATGAATAGAAGAAAATCACATTTTATATTTTTTATGTAAATTTAAAAATCACAAAACAACACACACAAAAAAAATAAAAAAAATAAAAAAAATAAAAAAAATTATAAGTCACCTATAAAATTAGTTCTCCTGATTGATGGCCGGTGGATAAATAGTAGCCTAACAAATTGCCTCATTTATGTTGGTGGTACTTGATAGTTGGTAGTATAAGTACCACATGAAAAGCATTATAGAAGGAGAAAGTGGAGTGAAAGGGCCCAGACAATTTCCCTGATTTGTGTTTGATTGTATCATGCATGTAAAAAGGACCCCAAGAAATTACCTAAGGTTTGTGTTGGTTGCATGATGCACTAGTCAATTTGTACAAACTGCAGAATGATAATCAAAGTTACAAAAACATAAATTCTTCGTCGGTGATCAGTGATGGATAATTTTTCTTTTGAAGTGATATGACAACACCCCAAACAAATTAAAAGATTGATTTTTTTGGTACAATGTTGTGATGACCTGGCTGGCCGTGATTGTTGGGTTTTTGTTTACCTTTTTTTTGACGTAAGTTGATTCGAATCCCTTGTCCCATCACTTAGAGACGTAGGCCATTACTTGTTGTTTTGTAATTGTTTTTTATTTTTAGCTTTTGGGTGTAAATGATTGTACTACTCCATCAGTACTACTAAAAAACTTTTACTAACAAATCAATATGTCGGGTAAAATTAAATAAACTTTGAACTTTTTAATGTTTGAGTTGGAAACAAATAGGCTCTCGGAAGAAGGTATTTAGATGGCTTCATTCTTAAGATTATAAACCCAAATTTCTTGACAAAATGTATTATTGAGGATTGAACTGTTCTTACCTACTTGCGTTGTGGCAGGACGAGGCTAACTGGATGCAACACTTTTTTGTACCAAAAAAGAATAATATATTTAAATATTTAAAAATATTTTTAATTTTTTTAATTTTTTTAATTTTTTTAATTTTTTTAATTTTTTTAATTTTTTTAATTTTTTTAATTTTTTTAATTTTTGTGTTTTAAATTTTTTATTTGTTAAAAAGTACCCAGGTCAACATAAAACTAGACAGATGAAATTCTATTTAAGATTTAATTAAGGGCCGTTTGTGGGTTGCCAAGATGAAGTCGTGATTTGAAATTATATGAGATAAAATTAAGTTTTCACTTATGATTTGAAATTTTTTTAAGTTGTATTTTTTTACCGTAAACATAAAATTCTCATAAGCTATCAAAAATTTCTCCAATTCTTATACAATCTTACCAAATAAATAAAAGTTCATAACTCAAAGAAAGTTAGTGTGTTAGAAAACCATTAAAAAAAAAAAATACATTTTATAATTGATCGAACTTTATTCAAGAAAAACTAAAGTGAGCCGGAGTTATGGTATGCTTTTCCATGCAGCATAGTTAGCAAGCTTTTATATATGATATAAATGGTTAGCAAAAGGTTGGTAAGAGTAATAATATTAACAACAAATTTTATTTATATCTAAAATAAGGCAATGGTTAGTAAATATAAAATGATGAATTTCTTTTTTACAAATATATAAACTTGTGGGTCAAATTTTTATACTTGAAAATGTCCATATCATGATTTGAAATCAAATCAAGCTTTTTTGAGAATTTGAAATTTTATCTCATGAGATGAAATGCCGTATTTAAGCGGCGATTTAAATGCAACGATTTAGCTCGCGAAAATAAATCGCGTGTCCCAAGCGCATAAAATATTTTTATTTACCTTCAATATTTTGAAATTTTACACTAACAAGTACTTCTATTTATTGTTACATAAAATAAATTTTCACACACAAATTAATGCATAAGCACACTAAAAAATGGAGCCAGAGAGCAGGGCATGCAAAAACCAAAACAAGTATATGTATATGTGTGTGTATGTATATATATATATATATATATATATATATATATATATATATATATATATATATATATATATATATATATATATTATCTTGCATATTTGTAACTAATAGAATTAATAGAATAATATTTCATAAGATATACATGAGTTAAAGTGATTGTATGTCAAAAGAGTAAAATCAAATTAGCATAAAAATTCACGATGATCAATATGCATGTTAGATGATATTTAGAAGTTGTGAAAAGTAACCTTCTACCTTAAAATATCACCCAATGTGGGTGTGTTGGCCAAGAACTTGATTAAAGAAAAGAGTGATCATATATAACCTTTGATCTTCTCTTGCAATTGAATGTAGCCGAATTTTTTAGTGTGTTCCATTTATTTTTCTTGTACGTTTATAACTGTGAATCTAACTCTCTCTCCCTTGCCAATGCGATTTATAACAGATAGGAATTCAAATATTGATATTTTCACAAATGCATAAACTGTTTATCAACATAGCCAGCCGGCTTTCGAATGCTAACCCATAGATCTTAACGAGATATTTCATTTCTATACATCTTTCAACTACTTTCAAGCTTGAGAAAATACATAATGAAAATATTGGCTTCAATTAGAGTCTTGTATTATTTTTATCAAGAGTAATTATGAACGTGACAATTCTGAAATATTGAAACTTTATGAGAGAGGAATTTTAGATTTTTATTACAAGGACTGATTTCAATATTAAATTATATTAATAGTTGTTTAATTATTCTTTTAAGGAAGAGAAATCTAATCATAACTATTTTCAGCTAACATGATTGAGAATGATAATTTCTTTTAAAATGTACTTTTAAAATTAAGCAGTGAAAGTTCATAATTTATAATTGTTTTCAAATAGTATGAATAAATTTCTTTCAAATAGTTTTAATTTTCTTTTAAAAAGGTTTTTTTTGTTTTTTTAATTGTTTGTTTGTGTTTGTTTTTGGTTTTTTAATTTTATAATTTTAATTAATTCTAAATTTTTGTAGATAATTAAAATTTCACTTCATAAAAAAATTGTGAGGTCCACGTGAGATTTTTAATTATTTGGGATACACTTGCCATTTAGAAGAAAAAAGTGTTTGATTATTTTGTTATTAAAAATTTTATTGTTAAGACAATGACAAATAAAAAAATTAATGATTTTTAAAATTAATAACTATACTACCCTTGATCTACCACTTCTTCATGTTTTTTTCTCTCTCTATATATATAATAAAAGAAATAAAGTATATAAGGAGAGGGTAAGGGTACTATTGTGGGAAATTAACTTTTTAGCTTTTATAAATTTTAAAGTTTTATATAGCAATTTTAATAGATATTTTATTTATACATGTTAAAGATTTTTATTTTTATATATAAAAGATCTAAAAAAAAATTTAAAAGTGAAATAATGAAAAAATAAAAAGAAACATGTCATTTCTCGTGTCATTGTGTATGGATAAAAACACATGCAATTATGCAGACTAGACATATTTGTGATTGACGTTTCAGCTTTAATATTCTGCTTGCTGCTTGCACTAGTGAATAGTGACTTCATTCATTCACTCCAATAGCAATATTGCATAAATATATATAAATGAACACTGAATTGTGAGCTGATTATATTCATGCAAAGAAATGACAACACAAAAGATATATTCAGGATGGTTCCTCCTCTGCCCAAATATTTGCAGAAAGTTACGTTTGGATCCATATTTCTTCGATTGATAAAAGTTTTTTTTTCTTTTTTCTTATTTCAAAACACTTTGGGTTTTAAATTAAATTAGGACAAAAACATCAATTACCAATGACAACCATTTTTTTGGCTGTATTATATAGTATCACTATTAATGTAGTCTTTACAAATTTTGAAAGACCATTGGAAGATAATATGTCTTTTACTCTAAGAATGGTACAGTTTCCGTGCTTTATTTGTGTATCTTACTATTAGTTATCACTTCAACATCCTCAGATTTTGTTGCTTAGTAGACCTAAATGCTGCAATAATCATTCGTCTTCATATGTTTTAATCTCTTTTTCTTTCCACAATCACATTGCAGCGTGGTCCCCGTTGGCATACCCACATGCAATTATTGAATCTCCCCCGTAGTGTTCCAAATTGAGTGTTAAATTAAAATTATTAAATTAAATAAATAAAATTAAAATATTATAAATACAAATTATAATATATGATATATTGATCCGACATAAAAATTTTGACCCCGCAGCGGACCCATGTATATGATTTACAGAAGTATAATAGAAATAACATCATTTTTGTAGTGCTAATACGTGATTTGTCAATTTTGAGCAAAGTGGTCTTGAATTAGATGACCCACTTGTGCGTTGTTAATTTAAGATTTGTCAATTTTGAGCAAAGTTGTGTTGAATTATATATATTATTACCCACTTGCTCGAAGTTTGATTTGTTTAGTTCTTTAAAGTATTTATAACTTAAAATCATATTTACCTTTTCCACGTCATATTTTTTTTTTTACTGGAAAATCTCATTTACTAACATTTGTGATGAAGTTGGCACTGAAAGAGTAATATTTAGGGGGGTGAACTGGTAATTAGAGCTCTATAACTTTTATGAAAGGCTGAAAAAAATAGTAGAGTGACTTTAGGCAAGTTCCTGCATAGATTATTCAACAAAAGTTAGGTTCATATTTAAGGGTTTTGGTTTTGTAGTATCAAAGGTTTGCACGTATTTACTCGGTTTCGTATTATATTGATGATATTAAAAATAAATTTTTATTTTCACTTATTCAATTTAAAAAATTAAAATAATTTATTATTTAATTTTTAATTTATTTTACTATTAATTATAATTATTTCTCCAATGTATTTTTCAAAATATTGAATTATTATATTAGGGGTGATATAATAGAATTATCGTTTACATTGTGCTGCTTTTTAAGTGGTGTGTTAAATTAATATTTTGACAAATAAATTGAACAGAGGAAGTGCTATTAGAGGTTTATTTTACTAAATTAACTTTATTAATTATATTTAAATTCTAAATTTAACTATTTTTATATAGTTATTTAATGATAAGAATAATATTTAAAAGATGATAAATTTCTCTTAATTTATTAAAATACATAAATAAGCATAATTTTTATTTATAATAAAAATCAGAAGTAAAATAAAAAATAAGATACAAGTAGTTATTTAACGAAGGATAACACAATTGCCATACCTAACTCTACCAGACACATGTCATAGTCGCACATTAAATATTAAAATAAACGGAAAAGTGCATAAAAATTTATTATCAATTCCATGAAGTCAAAAAAGAAAGAAATAAGTAATGATGGTTAAACGTTGTTGAAAAAGGCATTCTAAAGATTGTTTTGCGGTCCCATTTTCACTTTGAAGTTGTATACTTAGACATTTTACCTACTACTCTGCTGACAGAAGTCCTCACCATTAACTAAATTAATCCTGTCTTTTTTGCTTTGTTTTTAGCTAACACAAAAGATATTGAATTCCATCGTCAAAGATTTAACAAGATTTCCACATATGTAGGCCCTTCAACTTATTTAAGTTTTTTTTTCAAGTTGTTGAAATTCTTTCTTTCTCTTTATGTGTTTGTTTAAGTTATTCATAATCCAAGCGGTTTCCTCAAAAGATTATTCAAAACACTTTTTCCAAAGGTTTGTCCCAATTATCCCACTGATTTTTTTTTTAACCTCTTATTGGGAGTTCTTACTCTCTCTCTTTTTTTGCCCTTTTCGTGATTCAAATTCACAAGTAGGGGAAAGATCTTTGCTTATTCCTTCCGTTTAAAAAATAAGTGGTATTTTGGTTTTTTAACTTATTTGAGGAAATAAGTGGTGTTTTACATAATCAAGGAAGACATTAATGATGTTTTCAATTTTGTCGCTTATTTAGCGAAGAGGTTTTACATGATTAAGAAAATATTAAAAAATTACATCTTTTGAGATATTTATTAGGGGTAGTGGATAAAATTACATTTTTCTATCTAAGAATGAGGAGTTTTAACTTTAAAGGTGTGTTGAAATTTGAAAATACGATTTATTTAAACGGAGGAGTATACGATAGTTACCACACTCCCGGCAATATTTAACTTAACATATCGTGTATCAATAAATTCCATTAAATGTTTAGTTAATTTAACTAATATACGGGTTATGTATACTCCTTCGTTTTTGATGGTGATGTTTAATTTTGATTTTGTTTCAAATAAGTAGTGTTTTACATAATCAAAAAGCGACATTGATAAGCGTTAACTTTCAATTTACATAATCAAGAAAAATATTAAAGAGTTACATTTAACATTATAATTGTGGGTGTAAGTGGGTAAAATATATTGATTTGTTAGAAATAAGCAGCTCTTTAAAGGATATTAATCGGCCCAAAACGCCGAATTTGAATATCATTCCTGCTTACCTCATATTTTCTTTAGCTCATTATGTAGTCTTTCTACAATTCTAAGTTTCTATACATTCTACGTAGTTAAATTTTTATAACGAGGATAAACAGTGTCCCTTATTCATTTGATGTTCATTTAGCATCAAGTACTAAATATACTTTACTTAATAATCTTAATTGAATGATCAAAATTTACAAAAAGATAATGACATAATGTAGATTTTAATTATGATTTGAAATATCGGATGGATAATTTTTTTTTGAAAAAATTAAATTTGAATGATAAGATTGAAAATTTTGTAGCCGTTATTCCCAAATGAAGCCTATTAGTATTAGGTGATAATAGTTGTTGTGCCCTTTTGTCCACATTCGATATTGAGGTAAAGGTCCATTGTCTTCTAAAATTTGCAAAATGGATTAAATTTCTTTTTCTGTTATATTCTTCGTTTATTTTGTTTATTTTTTTCTTTTGTAATTTGGCCCTTATTAGTTATTATTGACTTACATTTAAAAAATAATATAATTAGAATTTATTTTTAAATTATTGGAAAAAGATGTGAAATTTCATAGATTATGATAATTTCAAAATCAAAGATTATGTGAAATTTATAAAAAACAAAAAAAATAAAAAAAATAAAAAATTAATTTGCTAGAATTGATAAATGAAAAGAAAATTTTAGTTTTATTATAAGAGACAAATAAAAAGAAATGACTGGAAGTAATAATTGAGATTAATATATTTTTTCTCAATATATAAATGGGCATTCATTACCTGTGTTAACCAACTATATAAGGTTTTTTTAACACGTGACTTTGTTTGTACAAGGAAATGAGGATAATGGATGTGCTCAGTAGGAAGGAAATTTTTAATTCTTTTCATGTGTGATTAATTAAAATATTTTAGAAGATATTTTTAAACGAATTATTATTTTTAATTTAAAAAAAAATAATTTTCCTACATAAAATAAAAAAAAAATATATTTTTTAAAAAACTTTATCTCAAATTATCACCGACATCGATTTTGAGACTACTACATCATTTATTTTTACCGTTGAAATTTTCGAATTTGAAAAATATTAAGTAGGTATTCTGCTTACGATATCGATGGAAAGAAAAAATAGTGTTTTTCACATAAAAAAAAATGGCGAAGTTTTCTACTATTTCAATGAGAATACGTTTTTCGCCCAATGGAATTTTCCGGTGGGTGGTTCGGTGTGAATGAGTGGGAAAATCATATTTTTATAACATAAATTTTATTTGATTTACATGAAAAATCTCTTATTTATTAATGTGATTGGGAATCCAACCTTGACTCATGTCCCAGCTCAGGCTAGGAGCAGCACGTTGACCCATGATTCGGTTGTGCCTCGAGGCAACATTAGAGTCTAAGTCGAATGCAGTGGCGGGAATGGGAATGAGAATAGGAATAGGAATCTCGATCCATGTTAAAGGTGGAGGTCGATTTCGGTGTCATAGTATTTGCCCATATTATACCTAAATGCTCCTTAGACAATATTTTTTCTTCTTTACAAATCTGCGAAAATAAATAAAAAAATCAACTTTTTAAAAAAAAAAATACATTTAGAAAATATTTTCGTTACTACCAAACACAACCTAAAATTGTCCCTTACTTTACGAAAATTTTAATGATATATGGCGCGAAACGATCCAGCTGTTATGTTTAATACAGTATTTAATGGAGCAGCACTATCAAATTTAAATGGGTTATTAAAAGCACTAAATTTGTTATCCCATCCGAACTTTATTGGTTAATCATTCATTTGAATATTTATATTTATTGATTTAAACAGTAAATGCACGTTACTAGTCGTAAAATAAGGAGGAAAACTTTTCTAAAGAAGACATGAGGTGATGTTGGAAAAGCAAAAAGATTGATAGATAGGGATAAATAAAGTAGTGAGTTTGGCTTGACTTGGTTTGGATAAAAAACTTTTTGACAATCCAATGCAAAGTGAAAACAAAACAAAATAGTGGTGGGGCAGTCAGTCCATACAGAGAAAAAAAGCATGTGTGAGAACTGACATTTAAATACAACTGGAACCTGGTGATTTCACCCTTTATTACATTTCGAAGCATAAAGTTGAATTGCAGATTATATATATAGTAAAAAAATAATTGTAATATATGTATATCTTTATTCATATTAAGTTCACGGTACAGATAATTGTCACGGAATTAGTCGATAAAATTACACTATAACAGACCTTGGTCAGTTCTTTACACTAATTATGTAGGCGGGTGATTTATAAGAATGATTTGAAGGCAGATAATCTTAAATTTTTTACCTCACTTGTCTTACAGCTAAAGCTTTATATTTAATAAATTTAATTTTTATCTTAGAAGTTTGCTTATGAGCACTTATGGCTCCAAGCACATTAGTGACAAAGCCAAAAATTGAATGGAGGCTCTAAACTTTCTTTTTAAAATTATAAAATTATTATAGACCATTCATTTAAATTTCCAGAGATAAAATACTGTAAGACTTGTCGAATTCTCCTAATAACTCTTTCTTCTTATATAGAAAAGTTTACTTTTTTTAAAATTAAAACTCAATAAATTTTTTTTATAAAAATATCTAGAACCCTATTATTGCTATAAAAAAAAATTAAAACCCCTTAAATTTAAGATATACTTTTTGAAAAATATTAAGCCCTATAAATTGGCCCCTAATATGAGATAAAACGTAAATAAAAATTCAACATCATTCCAATTACAAAAGATGATAATTTATTGGATTAAAATATGGAACCTAGATAATGGAAATTGGGGTCCATTTTTCTGCCATAAAAAGTGTATTCTTTAGATTGGCACTTTACTAATCACCAACTTAGGCCCTTTCTGTTCACACCAAAAAGGAAGCTGACACAACAAAGGACTGCAGGGTGGGTAGAATATATAATGCACCATCGAACATTTCTACTTTTACATAAAATATTGGAAAATCAATCAGATATTTTTTGAGAAGGGTAAAAAAAGAGGTAAATGAAGGATTTGAGTTTCGAAAGCGCAGTTAAAATTAGTGAGTGGGAGTAGGGAGGCAGGAAGAACAAATTATGAGTCAAAAGTTAAAAATTAAAAGCAATATCAAGTAGCGCAACACTTTCTCATCGCTATGTTGCTTTTTCGACCTGTCACCTACCAGCATAACAAAGCACAATCTTACAATTCATCCTTTTATTTTCTTTTGGAGTTAAGATGGGTCATACATATTCATGGACTCACCATAAATATTGTGTCGAAAAGAGACGAATAGTAAGAATTAAAGTTAATTTGTAGTTGAGACCAGGTGTCCATGTAAATGGTATTTATCTTCCCCCTTTTGAATAATATCTATCCTCTGTATGAAAGTAATTGGTAGGGACAAGAAGAGAATCCTATAAACTTGGTCAATTCATGCCTAATTGCAATATCTGATGTCTATGGATCGGGTCAAATGGGTGATATAGCAACACCATCCTGTTTCAACCTCATTATTAATCATTTCTTTAAGCTTTCAACCTGTTTGCTTCTATTTTGTTTGGTTTTAAGTTTTAAAAAAAGAAAAGATTAAAAAAATATATATTTGTAGAGTAATATCTCACAGTTATGCCCCTTCAGCTATAAATTCAATCTCTAAGAGTGAAAATTAAGCCACCGCATTTGAAGGGCAAAAAGTTATATTGAATGGTTAAATTTTAAAGAACGCATGGTAAAGAACATTGGGCTATTAGGATGGGCTACAATTATCAGGGTCCAAACAACAAACCAGAATCTAAAAGTAACCCAATAATGGGTTCAAGAAGAAAAGTTAAGAAACCTTGGCTTATTAACCAAAACGATACAAGAAGTTCAGTAACATGACGCGATTTGCTTCTGTTTCTTCAAAGGATGCACCAGTTACACATCCAAAAAGGTAACTTGTTGGTTTCTCCAAAACTAGGACTGTGTTTAGATATAGAGTATTTATGAGGAATGAACTCGAAGAAAGATTTCCAGCAGACCCAAGCCCAGCATTTGCTATGCACAAATCTGTCAGATGCTATATTCTACATATCCCACATCGCTAGAAGTAATCAGTTAGCCCAGCAGTTATAAAGCCTTATTAACCAACATGTACACGACCTTACTTGAACAGGATCTGTTACATGAGCTCGATACTACTGTATCGCTTGAGTTCTAAGGGAATGGAAATCAAGTTTGGTTGATGAAATTTAAGCTATGAGATTTAGGGCGTGATTAAATGGCTCCCCTTGGTCCATGATGGTCATGGAACTGTAGAGGATCGTTCCCAGCTCTACTTGCGGGTTTTGGGATTGATCTCATAGTTATCTGACAAACATCTCTAACTTTTTTGGTGGTAGGTTTTAATTTTTGATTTCAAATTATTACATAAATATTAATCAGATTTTCTTTTCTATAGTTAAGTCCCAAACACTTTTAGCAGACCATTAACTAAAAGTCATCTCAATGATTTTTCGAATAAATATGTGATGAAACAAAAATAAAAAATAACGTCTTAAGAGTGCAAACTTATTCATATAGTTAAAAACAAATCAAATCTACACTAGTAAGTTGATAAAATATTCAAATTTACCCTTATACTTTAAATGTATCCTTTGCTCCGTTAGGATAAGGGATATATTCGAATAAAATATAGTTACAAGGGAAAATATGATCCAATCTCCTCATCCTTTATATTTTGTAGACTATGTAAAAAGAAATTTGCTATATACCATTAGGTGGGAAGAAAACAAATTATCACGATTGAATTTACTGCTTACTCTATACTGGTATATAAGTTTGCTTCTTCAAAAAATGTTAGTTTCTTACTTTGCCCAGCACAACAAATCACCAAAATGCTAGTATTGTTGACTATTTGAATGCATTGAAACATATTCTATGTAAGAAGTATATGCCAGGTGAACATGTTCTCGTGGAATCATTATAAAATACAAATTGAAAAGACATAGATGTATCAACTATTAAAGATAAATTCATTTGAAGGATAAATCGTGCGATTAAATAATGTAAAAAGGTAATGAAAGCAATATGGATATAGAGAAGGCCCATTACACTAAAATCATAAGATAAATTGACAATGGAATATGAATCCCATTAAGTTGGATCTAGTTTAGTGGTAAGTGCACCAGTGACCACTTTCAAGAATGGTATTTAAAACTATGTCCTAAAGTTTGGACTGCAAATTTTTTGATAAACCATGGAAAGCAATGAACTAATAATTTACTTGCAATAGTAATTCAAATTTTTGTAGGAGAACCGCAGTAATGAAGTGAGTAAATTTTGAATGTACAGTAAATTGTGACCGCATTTTAAATTACACTATTAAAAGTGGCTACCTGGTGTTATTTTACATTCTGAAGTTCTGGTTCTGTTCTTGGGCTTTGGTACCATCGCATCTTCAAATTTTTGTTTTGTCTAAGAAGGCTCTATGTCCTTCTGAGCCCAATAAGAAATGAAATTTGATGAATAATTGGTATTTTGGTGTCTAAATATCAAACATATTGATAGTTTAGCTAATTATAAAATGTACTAACAGTTCTAAAATTTGTTGCATCAGTGCTACAGTTTTATGAAATTAGCGATGTATCGTGAAATAGCTTTTTAAAATTCGCATTGTATGTGATACAACAATTCGTTGTATCTGTTTACTCAATTTCGTTATCCAGATTGGCTCAAGTTAGTTAGATACAACGTATCAACACTTTCTCAATTTTGTTGGATACATATCGGAAATGTACTTTTGATACTTGCATATATCATCTATATGCACACTATTGGATGTATATATCTTTTGTTATAAATGTATTTTTTATCATTATTCCTGAGAATGTCAGTTGATATTGGGGTATGATTGAACTCATGATACATCTATATCATCATAAAGAGATTACCAAAACCTAATTGTATTAATACATACAATTTGGTGTCGTACATTGTATATGCAAAAATCACGGAATAGTCACTCAACCTAGTTGTATCAAAATCGTGAAACAAGATACAACTTTGACCAACTCTAGTTCACTATTTTTTGGCTTTAATCTAGACCATCTAATCGAGACAAAACGTATTGATAATGCCATCTTAATTAGTCACAGAAGGATCTCTCACGATTTTATGGGTCTTCTTCTTTGTTTCTGAATAAATGTATTTAGTGATAAATCAATCCTTGGTAGGTGGGACCCGATTGTACGTGTCATCATCTTATCACAAAGTCACGAAATATTATAATTGAATCGCATTCGCTTTTCGAGAGAAAAAAAGAAAGATATTTATAAGAACTCTAATTCTACTCAAACGAGTAAATTTAATCTAGAAATCGAAGAACAATCGAGTAAGTGAGCTTAAATCTTTGATTCTCTTAGAAATACTCATATGCACAATGAGATCTGCCAAAATAGGCTAAAGAAGCAAGCTTTCCCCGTCAAAATTTTATCGTCGATTCAATGGGAAGTAGAACTAGAGGAAAGAAAAAAGGTGAGGAAGGATTTTAGAGCAAATTTTAGGAATTTGTTATTAAATTTAAATTATAGCTATGTTTGATAAAAAAAATTTAAATTATCACCGTATATAAAAAATAATTAGAGGGCTAAAGTTTACTTATATCCTATTTGGCCAAATATATTTTTATTTGTTATCACTATTATTTATTTATTTTTGTTAAAGGTACAAGAAAATCCAAGAAGCTGAGATTTTTGTCAAATATTGAGCTGGTTTCTGAGACACTAAAAAATAGTCGATTTACAATGAAAAAAATCGTTTACAAATTTTCTCAATAGTAAAATCTTTACAAACGAATAAAATCAAGAACAAATAAATAATAAGACCTGGTAATTAAATTAGGACTCATGACAATTAGTCCTAACCAGATACTAGCTACAAGTACAATCTGCCAAACAAAAACATGTAGCACTTTTTTAAAAAAAAAAAATCTATAACAATGAGAAAAATCATTATAGAATAAAAACTAAAATGTATAAATTGTACAAGTATACAATTAATGTGTCGCTCAGATGATATTAGCTCAATACTTTTTAGTTGAGGTTCACTGCGATAATTTGCTATCGAAATATTATTCTAGTGTTACACTATAGTCTTGGCCCGACACATTCCATCTGAAAAATATCAATCGATAATAAATATTTATTTTTTTCTTTATTTCTTTTTTGTTTTATGGGTTAATAAAATATAAGATAGTGGTGAGTTTCTAGAAAAAGTGAATGTCTATTGTGGAGTTTTTTCAATGACACTTGATGATATTTGTCTTTTTTATTGTTTAATATTAGAAAATTAAAAAAGACAAAATTCAAGTTGAATTTGAAAATAATAATATAAGTATTATATATATATATATATATATATATTAATATCATAATTTATAATTAATTATAATAAATTAATATAATTTGATAAAATTGTGGGAGTATTTTCTCCCTCTTTCACTGTCAGAGTTGGCCGTCTCATCTATCTATATACCAAAAGATGCAAAATTTAATTCCTTGATATGACAGAATAATAAAAAGAAAACATGAACAAAGAAGTTTAGATCACACCATAATATATAAACTGACCAATGCATATCACACGTTAGTATATTTGTGAACTAACTTTCGTAATTATCATCATCATTTTTGGGGTATAAATCAAGCTAAAATAATTGAACGACTTGAGAAGAAATTAAAAATTTGTAATCTAAGGAAGGTAAATTTAATCACCAGCTTTCCTAGCTTGACGTTATTGCAATTGATAAGAGGTAATTTGAATAAATGTTCAGTTAATTATATAAATTTAAAATAATTAATAGATATATATATATTAATTAAAAAATAAGTGAGTCCGACTATTTACCTAAAGATTTCAATTTATATTGATTAAAAAAATAAGTGAATCCGACTATTTACCTAAAGATTTCAATTTATATTGAACAGTTTTGACCCCTAAACATCTATTAAAATAGGCCAAATTAGGATTGTATGTTTTGATTATATCAGGAAAATACTATTTATTTTAATAATTTGGTTAATATCATCATAACAAAGTCAAGCGGTGTTCTTGTTTGTTTTCCATAGAACCTTTGGAATGTAAATTTGCTTATTATAAAATTGGAAAACGTACCGAATCCAACGATATGTGTTTGTGCAGAGGATGATGCAGGTGTCAAATAAGAGAGTTATGCTTAATTTTAAAATTGGTTAAAATGATTAAATTAAAAATAAGTAGATTTTTAACGTATTTAAAATTTATCAAAACTTATTTTAATAATGGATAAATATACAAGAAGTTTATCGGTTTAGGATAGAACTTAAATCGTGACGTTGAAGTTAAGTATTTATACCGTCAAATATTATTAATACGTTTAAATTTAAATGGTCATATTTGTATGAACTGATTTTATCATGCGAGTGAAGTAAAATGAGAGCAAATCTCATCGGTAGTTATTCGATTTTACTTTTATCACGTAAAGATTACTTTTCTATTTTATGTTACATAAAAGTCATTCTACTTCAAGGATTATTACATAAAAGCTATTTTTTTATTTTATACCATAAAGTCATCTAACTTTAACCTTATCACATGAAAGTCATTTTTCTATTTTTTGTCATATAGTTACTAATTTAGCTCAAGTTAACTAAAAAGTAAATTTTATATTTGGTAATGAAAACATATTAAATGTAATAAATGATTGTAAGAGACCTTCCTCAAATGGTTTATGAAAATCATGTTTGCCTTCTTATTTTTAATTATTTTTTTTTGGTTATTATTTGAAGCCATTGACCATATGAAGCTTGAAATTTTGTATATCATTAAATTCTTTGATTTTTTAAAAACAAATCTTTTGTAACCAGAAATAGTGTTTATAATATTCATTAAACAAATAAGTATATTAGTAAGATTAGAATAGTTGAATTATATTTTTTTAATATTAATGATGACAACTTAAAAATTATATAAAAGGGAGGTAAAACACTTGACAGTAAATATAATATCATAAATCAATATGAAGATTAGTATTATGGCGAAATAATGAGGCAGATCTCTAAAGTCATATTTTCAGTATAAAATATAAAAATTAAAGTGTAACTTACTTAGTGGACTTATATATAATTAAATGATTTTATATGATCAAAAATTTTAAAAATAATTTTGTATGACAAATTTAAGCTAAATGATTTTTATATAATATAAAATAAAAATATAATTTTTGTGAGATAAATCTTGAAGTTAAATAATTTTTATATAATTAAAAACTCTTTTGTGACGATAAAAAAGCAAAGTTGAATGTGCTGAGTAAGAATGACAAAGAAAGAGGAGAAGAAAGGAAGAAAGAAGCGGTAGAATCCACTGCCAAAATCATTGGTCTTTTTACCTTTGGTGTTGGTAGGGAGAGAGATAGTTGCATCTTGCATGTAGAACTCAGAGGTTTAATGGGCCATATAAAATAGTAAGGCTTAATGATGATTGAAAGGTTGACTTAGACCATTATACACCAAAGCAACCGAATAAGCCCAGGTCCCCAACGGACCTCGAATGTACAATGTTGAAAGGCCCTTTTCCGCGGCTCTCCCCTCACGGTTTTCTCAACCAACTACTTTTCTGCGACTACCTTATTTCTCCTACTCGCTCTTTCACTTGTTTTATCATTTCATTTTAAAAAATTACAACGAGTGCGTGGTTTTTGTTGAAACCTGCAGTGGGGTTTTAATATTTATAATATAATCTGGCCGACACGGAACAAAGTTCAGAATCGTGAAGGAAAAACCAGGTATTTGTTGAAAATAATGAACCAGTACTTGGAAAAAAATTAATGAGAACAAGAAAAATGATCTAACATTGCGTAAATCGTTTTATATAATCTATCTATTTCTGTTATTATATTAGAGTTACTATAAGCAATTCCTATTGTATTATATGTGCGATTATAATATTATCGTGTAAAATTTGTGTTCGCGTCGTACGAAAATTAAACTCAATAAAAAATAGCATGCACAAAATGGTAATATAATTTTAAAGAAAATATATATGTTAAACATTTTTACTGGATCCATCATTAGTTAATTATATATATAAAAAGTTCAAGTTTTATACAAGTTAGTGTAAAAAAAATTATTTATATAGTGATCACCTAGAGATGTAATACAAGCTATTCTATGTTAATGTATATGGAATAACATAACTCAACTACTCTCTCTTTTTAAATTTGATATAATCTTTAAAGTACATTTTATTTTTTTAAAAATAGATTTTTATATTTAGTTGCAGTGAAAAATTAGTTTGTTTTTGACTCAAACTCCGGTTGGGGTCCTTATAAGTGGGCTTGGCCTTCCTCTTGTCCATTCCAAGGGGAGAGATTTTCTACATACGTAATGAGAGACAGAAGTAGGAAAGGGCTCGTAAGAAGAAAGCAAATTTTGCAATCTCAGGAAGAAGGCTACCAATTGACTGAAGAAACCATCACTTCTCTTAATTATTACTACATCTAGTAATTATGTTTTAAGCTTGGAATTAAAGAGGCAGACAGATGGAGCCAGGCAATTAGTATACTAGTCTTTTATGTTCTCTTGTTTTTGTTTTCCTGCACTCTTCCTTTCCTATTTAATCCGTTTAGTATATATGTGCAAAATGCTGCAGAATATATAAACAACTCAAAAGTATAACTTGCATTCACCTCCATGGTGTTAGCCTATTTATTTCTCACATCGATCTATATTTTTTCTTCAATGTTAATGGCGTTCTTTTCTTATGACTGCAAGTTTGTAACGGAAGCCTATTATGCAGTTTTCTTTTTCTTTTTCTTTTTCTGGAATATTGATGGGTTCAACTATTTTAATTACACACACATATATAGTTTCTGTATAAAATATAACCCCATGGACTATATATAGGCTACATCCGTCACTGGACTGCAAATGCCCACTGATAGAACGCTATAAATTTCCAGCCTCCTTCCAGAAGTAAAGTCCTCATGGGCAACGAACTAATTTAAAACATGACTTGTTGGAGCTCTATATATATAGTTTTTTTATCACTTATATTTTTGTATCAATACATCTCAAACATTAACATATACAATAATATTGATATATTAGGAGTAAATAGATTATGAATCCTTATGAAACTTCAATTTGAATGATGCCGGCAGCTGATATACAGTTAATTTGGATAACTTATGTGTCTTATCATAAATATTATTGGATACTGTGGCCGATATTTTACCAAGCCCAACAATCATGCCAATCGCTTTGAGAAGGTTTATCTGGTGTGGTAGGGTTTCTGATAATAAATCAATGCCTGCACAAACGCGTTTTATTAAAAAAGAAAAGTTTGTTTTGTATGCTAGCTCTGGATTAATTCCTGTTGGATTGTACAACGTAACGATCCATCTATATACACTTTAAACAACACAAATGATAACTGGCATTTATATTAGCGCACTTGCCTTGGTTAACATACTTCTCTTTTGTAAGTTTGTGTTTTTGTAATAGAATATTCAAATATCGCAAATTAAGTGCCATATTTTGAACAAGAGAATTTGCTGTATTTAAATCTAATTCCTCTTTGTGCAATGTAATTAATAAAGAGATATATAGATTGTTGGTGATTTCATCTTCATAATTGGACTGAATGTCTTTTATCGTAGTCTCTATCCTATTTACGATTGGCTTAAATATGGTTGTATCGCGAGCCTTGTGGAAAAATATTTGTTTAAGTATGACTGTCGGATTAATTATTTGTAGCGAAGCAGAAACATGAGGACCTTTTAATTAATCTAGTTTTTCTAGATAGTAGTGGCGAGTTTGGTGAAGTACGTACCAAAGAAAATGGCCGATGTTTTCTTAAAGTAGTTGATGGTTTGCTGGCTAAGACCAGAACATGGTGGCTCCTTGGTCCCTCTAGACACATTCAAATATATATATATATATATATTTTAAAAAGGGAAAAAAAGGGACGAACTCATTGTTTGAGGAGTCAAGAAAATATTTCAAGCATTTTGTTTGGAAGATAGTCTTTGACATGGAGTGAGATTACCACATACAGTGATTGAAGGAATATGGAAGCTATTTAAGATAAGATGGCAAATATATATACAAATATTATGGAAGCTAACGGCGCTTTAAAGATAACTAACGAGCATTTTTTTAGTGCAGATGCGAAGTTGATGCCTTTATCTATAGTAATTATTTGATCTACAACCATGAGTACGTATGATAGCTAAATCATGATTGTGTTGTATTTCTAGAATTTGAAGTTTTTGTTTCTGCTCATCTCTAATTAAAAAATTGAAAGACTAAAATAAAGACTTGCATGGTGACAAAAGGATTCGAATCTTTAACTACAGGCCACAGGGTGCTATCCTTTTAACTTTATGTTAGTAGGATGGCAAATCGTATTTGTTATATTTTTACTGATTTTTTTTACACAAATACGCAAAAGTTACTGAGTTCTTTGGCACTCAATAGAGTACTCTAAATCCATCTCTGACTGGATGATGACTTTCTTTCTGAGAAATACTCATGGTTGTCCTTTTGGTATAAAGACTCGGTGAAGATACAGAAATAATGGGTCACAAAGATTAATTAATAATCCGAAATATTTTTTCAAGATCAAGCGAGAAATTATGGTTGTCAGATATCATTGAGTTTGGGCCCCAAGTTTGGCCAGGAGCAACAATTGGACCATTTTGGTTGCCATTTCAAGACGGATAATGGAATTTCCTTCTTAATTCTATTTTGTTTTTCTCATTCTTCCCCCCTCAAATAACTCTAGCTATGAACAAGTTTCAAATTCACCTTAAACTAAAACTTAGAGCTCGAGCTCACAATCAAACAAACAAGTATTTTCTTCAAACTTCCCCAGAAGTTGTAGATTTGATAACCCAAAAATGGAATATACAACAGAATTATTCAAAATTAGTATCATATCAATTGTCTGATACGAAATTCCCACATAAAAACAGTAAAGAAGGAAAAATATATAGGAGTTGAGTGTCAAGTCAACATTTAACTGCTGATATGATTAGAAATTATGTTGGTACTATTATGATGATCAATGGGACAATTATCATTTCGTGTGCATCTACTTTATTAGTTTCTCTAGAAGGATTTGAAAAAAGGTGACTCTTCTTTATTGAATCAAATTGATGAAATGATCATTTTACTTAAATAATTAATTTCCGAATAAGAATACAACATAAAATAAATAATTTCAAAAAGTATATCTCGGAAGGAAAAAAAAACACGCAAAATTCATTCCAGAAAATGAGTTATCCTTCCAACAAATTAAAAGTTACAAGTAAATTGTAGTCGATCACATGTCGCAGGAAAAAATCGATGTAAACATGAATTCAATATATGGAAATTAAATTAAAGAATAGTTTTATATATTTGTGCTTATTGGTTTAGGTAATTTTAATCGCATAATTATTTGTAGCATGAATATATATATACCTTATTAATCTTAATTAGTGTTTGTAGGTAATTAGAGTGGTGAGTTTGGTGAAGCGCCGAAAGTAGCTACTACTTGTCAAGGTTTTTCTTGCTGGCTGTATGTGTTCAGATTATTAGTACTACTACAAGTTTATATTTGTCCCTCCAAGACAATCTATCTAAATTTGGGATGATTAAAATTAAAGTAAAAAGATGAAGGATTAATTACGGATAAGACAATATCTGACTGCTGCCTGTTGAATTGATTTTAAACATCACTTACGCATCGTTTCAATTTTTTAGTCCACAAAGCAATATTGAAGGGAGACAGTTTATTTTTGTTCCTCGATCCACCGTGAATAGAATGGTTGAACCATGTTTATATTTAGAATGATGATGGATTGGAGATGTATGCGACCTTCTCTTCTTCATCAACTCAAATATTTTATGAGAAATGTTTCAAACTTGAGCAATATAAATAGTGAAAATTTATATAATCAGCCTAATATGTGTTTGGGTTGGAGCTATATATAGTTGCTATGTTTTGTTTCAGAATTTGCACATGCTCCTCTGCATTCTTTTTGACATGTATCGGTAATATAAATGCGATGCTTTCATGATTGGAGTCTGCGAGATAGAAAATTAAAATTTATAATTTTCAAATTTCTATTGAAGAAGGATTGGAGAATGCTAATTTCCGAAATAATGAGTACCCATAAATTTAATGGTATGATTTGTTCTTTAAATGAGTTAATTTTTAATTCTTATTTTTAATAATTAAATTTATATTTAGCGAGATATAAGTTTTTTTTTTAAAGGATGAGACATAATTTTTAAAATATTACGATGCAAAAATATAAATTTATATTGCATGAAAATACCTTAGAGATAATCATTTATTGATTGATCGATATTATGATGTGAAAATATTAATTTTATATTTTATAAAAAATTATTTACCTCAAAAAGAAAAATTAAAGATCTAACACCAAATAGAGACAAAAGTGTAAAATGACCCCTCACCCAGATTGGTCAATCTGAAATGTTTAGCAGGACCTGTATGGTTATCATTGAGTTTGGGCCCCAATTAGGGATACAGGACAATGTAGACATTTTTTGTGAGCCAGGAGCTATTATTGGGCTTGGACATTTGGGACCAATATAGTAAAATTACACAAATATAATTTTTGTTTTTTTAATTATGTGTTTATTTTTGTATTTTAATTAAATTACATGTTTTTTTTGTTTTTTTAATTTTTAAATTTTAATTATATTGTGTATAATTTTTTATATTTCAAAAATATTTGTATGAAATGCATTAAAGAAATCGCATAATTAAGTATAGAATTTTATTAAAATAGAAATCTTAACTAATAAGTGACACCTTATTTTATAAAACTTGACTTCCTTTTTGTGGATTCGCTTATTTATTCTTTAATTTTTTCTATCTTTCTCATTGAAATAAAAAATTTATTTTATAAAATTTAAATTTGTTAAAAAATTAAAAATATAAATAATATATCGTGCTTCTTCAATATACCTAATATATGAAACAAAAATATATGCTCAATATAAATATATATAAATAACAGATAATATTTTTTTGTGTCATATACATAAAAAAGATAATATTATATATTGTATATAATAATTGCAATATATGTTATATATCAATATAACAATATATACACATGTTCAAAGAATAAGCAGTAATATACTTATTTATGAATTACAATTGTGTAGGAGCTTTTTAAAAAGGTAAGAATGTGTTTTAATATGTATTTAATTTTATTATCACTAATACATAAAATTCCTTATCTTTAGTCATTTGTTCATAGCAATATTTCTTGATTTATATATCATGTATATATAATGTATATATTATATATTATATAATTTAATTAATAATAATTGTTATAAAATATTGTACTCACTTACTAATATTTATATAGTTTTTCCTTTTATTCTAGCATTTTTTTTCAAATCAGGAAAAAATTTGTGATACTCGAACACCTTGCTATAGGATAGAATTGTACTATGTTGTGTCATTGAGTTAATTATTAGTCAATTCTGGAATACTATCGAAAGCTGAGTTTATTTTTCAAAAGAAAATAACTCTGGGTCCCAACAAGTTTGTCCAAATATCCAGAGTCCTAGCATTGCCATAGAGCCCATAGGTACTAAACTCCAAACAGAAGATTAAAAGGACGAAAAGGGCAATGGCATATATAGGAGCTCCAGCTCACTATCAGTCAGCACTGACTGCTGGTGTGATTTTAAGATGCGATATTATTGACTGTTAGGGTCACACTCTGATAGCATCCATTTGATTAGTTTTCTAAGTTATTTGACTAAGATTACTCTTCTTTTTGCAAAAGCAAATTGATGAAATAATCATTCCGACCTTTTTTAATTTTTTTTTTTGTTTATGAAATTCACGACTAATTAGCCTTTGTTTTATAAAGGACTTTAGGTATCTCACTTCGGCTATTGAATGGCTGATTAAGCACTTTCACCTTTTGTGACATCTTTCAATTAAAAAAAAGTGAATAATTTGCAAAGATTTGGTTGGCTTTCTTATGCGCTTGGAAAGAAGGATACAAAACGTAGAAATTTATCTCCTTCTCCTTTTGCTCAAAAAAAAAAAAAAAAAGAGAAATAGATGAATAAGATAAGCTATTAGGGAAAAAAAAAATCTCACGAATTAAAAATTTATTGGTTCATAAAGAGAAAGAATATATAAGCTTGTCTTCTTTATTAAACTATTTCCTTATTTTCTGCTCAAACCAATTCAGAGAAGGGAAATATCTTAGAACTCTTCTCTAAAACATTTTTCACCCTTCAAACGCTTTTTCTCTGGTCAAAAAAACATCACCAGTATAAAATTTATAGGACCACGTTGGAAAGAAAAAAGAAGACCACTATGGGACTTGAGAGTTTACCTCCATAGCCAGGGCCCATCAGCTGGTCCATAAAAAATTGAAAAGAATGACTGAAATACTATAATATTATTGTACTGATTGCTTTTGTTTAGCTTATTGTAAGTTCACTATTACTCTACTCGTAGGGTATAATATGAATATAGCACATGATTATAAAACATTATAGATGATCGATCATTGACTTATGTGGCAAGAAAATAAGATGGCTAAGATGCTTTGCCCCCTAATAAGGGGTCATTGTTAGTTGAACTAACTTACTTATAATTATCAGTTCCTTTTTTAGCTTCCAATCTTTTTATTTCCTTTTTTATGATTGTTGAAATATGTCTATTGGAATTGTCAATTATTTACTATTTGCCAAATTGCTGTCAGATGAAAATCATGCAAGCAAGCTTTTAAGCCGCATTAGCTTAACAAGAATTTGGTTCATAGGCTTTGGAAGGCTCACAAACCAAATGAAAAATGTGTTACAAATTTAAAGAATTACTTTCTTAGAGTATTCAATTCTAAAAATATATTTTATAAATAAAAATATTTATAAAAAATTATATTTTTAATACATAGAAGTAATATGAAGTCTTGACAAATACGAAAGAATAAAAATAGTCAGTGAAGCTTGTCCTAACCCGCTACTAAGCTCAGCGAAAACAACATTAGTCAATAAGGAACATTGATTGGCAATATGATTCAGTAATTTACACAAAAAGTAGGCATAATTAGAACTCCCATTTTCACGCTAATTAAGCTACATTTTGTGAACCTATCTTTGCTAAACCATAAAGCCTATATAGTAGAGTATATACAGTACTTATTAAGGATTTCTAGTAAGCAACTTACTCGTCACGGCGACGTTGAGTTGTTTTTGTCTTTTTCGAAACCCCCTCAATTATTTCTCTTACGCTATAATAAAATAATACGAGTACTAGTATTTGTCACAACTTTTGAGTCTCGGCTCTTGAAACCCATTTCTGGATAATGTTTTCTATACATTCTTTGCCACTTCTTAATTACTACTGCACTAGTTTGGTGAATTTTTTTCTACTATTTCTTTCTCATCAATTTATTTATTATTTTTAAATTTTATTATTAGTGTAATTTTTCTTAAACCCTATAAAGTTTTTAATTATTGAGTAAATATTTAATAAAGAGATATTACAATTTAAATATAAATAAAGATAATTAAAAACAGCTAATTAATATTTCTTAAGAGATTACTTGAGACGGAGGGAGTAGTATTCTACCTCTATACTAATTAAATTGAAAAGAGTGAGAAAAAACTTTAACTCGATCGAAACCGGGATTTAGCTTGATCTAATCTTAACTAAGGGGTCTCAAAAAGAATTTCCCTTCCATCCGTTTTGATTATAATTTTGAAAAGTCTTAAAAGCCAATAAGTTGGAATTTGTATTTCTAAAAGTTGGAAAGTCTTTTTTCTTTTTTTCCTGTCAGTTGAGTTAAGATAAATTTGATATAGTAATGAAGTTAAAAATCCTGTAATGCAAAGGATGAATGCATCTTAAGCTTTTCGAAACATTTGCAGTTAAGTGTGCATAAAGAAATTTGCTTTTTGTAATTTATATCTCTACCCTAAAGAAATATGTCTCAAATTCAAAGCCTTGCTTAACACTCTTATGAAATGTGATATACTTAAATAGCTTTCGTTATACTAGCGGTAATTAAAAAATATCAGATCACAAGTATCATGTGGAGAAGCTACAATTAAAAGCTAAGTAAAGTTATAATTGAGCATCACGTTCCTTGCGTTTCGATTTTTAAACACCAATGATTATGTGCAAAAATTCAAATTCATATGAGCCGCTAATATAAATGCCCAATGATAGCTCATGTCCTTTCTTCTGTCCAAGTGTATTTAAAAATATCTGCAGTAACTTTTGTTCGCGAGGCTTTTGGACTAGATACTCTACTAGTGTCAAAATCTATCGCCCGAAAGTGGGTAATTTCATTTTATATTACTCCCATTAGTATAGGTAACTCATATCTGGAATCTGAATATAAATATATCATATTAAGATTTGGATATTAAAAAATAAATTTAATTATTTTTTAATATTTGAGAATAAAAAATTTAATAAAATATTAAATTACTCTAATAATCAATAAAATACTTTTAAAAAATTATGTGGCGTTCAATTAATTGTCGTGATAGCAATATCGATAGTGGTTTTGGGTGTTGATTCGGAATGATGTTGGTTAACGGTGGTGTTATGAGTAGTAGATAGTGGTGATGAAAGTTGTTGTTAGTGGTTGATGGTAGTAATAGGTAAGCATTTGATGGTTGTGATGGATAATAGTGCACATATAGCTGAGTGGTGAAGATAATGATGTGATAATTGTTGTAGTAATGGTGGTTGGAGGTGATGATTGTCAATGGTGACCGGTGCGGTGATGATTGATTGTAGCCATTGTGTGCAGTAATAGTGATTTGTTTGAGGATTGTGGTAGTAGATAGTGATAGGTGATGTGGTGGTCGGGCGGCAGCGATGGTAGTCGATAATGAATTGTGTATGATTGTGCAAGCGGTGAATTGATGAAATTGGGATTTGTTAATTTAAAAAAGCCCAAGGTTAAAATTGATATTATTTTCTATTTCTATTTTTAAATCAATAAGAATATTAATAATTTATATTTAATTTTAATTAGCGTGAAAAAATTAAAAATGAGACTTAAGTAGTAGTATTTGTTTAAGTCTGTAAATAGGAATGAGAAATCTCCTTACTGCTCTGATGTTAAACGTAAGATTATTTCAACTAAATTTTCATAACTTTGACCACTAATCATCCAAATCTTTTATTCAGTTGGTCTTTTGACTGACGCGACAATTTATGACGCATAGATAGCATCAGCGTCATGTCAATGCCAAGTATAATATTATTCCAATGCCAAGATGACTTTAAATATAAAGTTTAAAATATTTTTAAATGTTGAAATTTATAAATAAATAACTATGTGTTTGGATAAAAGTGTTGAAGTTGAAAAAAAATTATTGATATATTTGTCCTGTAAATGTTATTAAACATTTTTGGTGAAATAAATACGGTACGTAAATAAGAAAAGAGTCACTTTCGAGTTTTACAACAGCAGGATAAGTATTAAAATTTTTTAAAAATATGGATCAAAAAGATAGGAGTGCTGGTGTGGAAATTTAACTTTTAAGCAGAAAAATGAAGGTTGGCAATGCTAATTTTTAAATTTATTTTAAATAAAGATAAAATTATATATTTTTTTTGTTTTTTTAATATTTAAAAAAAACTTAAAACCTGCTTTGATCACCTTTTAAACCAATTCAAACATCCTTTTAAGTTACCTAGTGCAATCTAGAAAAAATCGAGTTCGAATGATATTTGTGTGTTTATACAATCATTTATCAATTGGCTTGGCTGTTCTTAGGAAGTGAAATAGCTAAATTCCAAAATCTTTCCAAGTATACCATGATGGGAACCAAATTATATTAGTACTACTATATTAGTTTAAACAAAATTCTATGGATCAATTGTAATGGCCTTTCGATTCAACAGCTTATTATTCGACGCCGGCATGTGGTGCTCTGTCAACGTATAGTCTAAAATGTCTTATTTTAAATAATATTTAATTTATGAAGAGCGGGTTTTTTATTAAAATTTTTTGTGACAAATTAAAATTAGAAATAAATAAATTAAATTAGAAAAATAATTTTGTTTACCTTACTTTCTTTTTCCCTTTTCCATTTTCTTTACCATCCTCTTTATATGTATATAATATGATTAATGAAGTTAATAACAAAAATTTCTAGCCCAATCGTGATATTTTCTGTTTCGTTTAATTATTAAGAGAAAATTAATAGAAAAAAAGTAATTTGACTAATATAACTTTATTAATTTTTAAAAAAACATATAATAATAATTAGATTTCGTATTTTTAGAATGATTTTAAGTGTTAAGGTAGAATTAAAAAGATATGATCGGTATTTATTACAAATTTTAACAAGCTAAATAAATATTTTTAAAATAATTTTTAACGTACGTAATAATTAAAAAATGAAAGTGAGGAGTAATAAACCTTCTATGGAGCATCATTTTGTATGATTTTCCCCACATATATGTATAAATGTTGCTAAATTTATATTAGCCTCAAATTTAAGCAATGTGACAACTTTTCTAGAAAAGGGCTTTTCGTTAAGATTTGTGTAGTTAGATTCCCGAGTAATACAATGTTGAAAAGTTACTACCCTGTCTCCATAAACCCAAAAGAATTCAAATCCAAGAAAATTCCATTCCATTTCTAAGTTTACTCCTTATTCGCGCCATATAAGAATTACTATCCCTCCAATTTAAAATAAAAATATATTTTTAAAAAAATTATTTATTTTTAAAAAAATATATACTTTATCAATTACTCTTAGGATATGTTTGGAAAGCCACCCGGTAATTAGATTTGAGTGTGGTGGTTATAGTTACACAATTTGGCATGTTTATTTGGTCGTAGCAATTACATGATCGGCGAGAGGAGTGAGTATAATTGAGAGGGTGTAATTCTGGCTCTCCACAATTCTTTAGGGAGATGTAGAATTGCGGTGATACATTGGTGTAATTATAAAAAGTTACTTTTGTCTCTTTGTTTTTATTTTAATTTTAATTTAGAAAAAGAAAAATCTTGAAAAAATTTAACTCTCAATTAAAATTTATAATTAAAATTTTGTTATTTTATATTATTTATCTTTTATTTTATTTCTTCCAATTTACCACACTTTTTGTGATTTCACGTAATTGCTGTATTTTTATTTCTTATGTTTTTAAACACATTATTATTCTAATTTTTTGAATTAACATAGAATTTCATTATTGAACAATGTTATAAACTTGTTTTTCTTTTCTTTTGAATTATATATACTTAAGTTATATTGAAACTTATTTAATTTTATATTTGAAAATTTAACATACTTGATATTATGTTTATTTTTTCAAAAAAAAATTGAATTCGTATCATGTTTTTGGTTCTAATTTATTTATTTTAGTAATATTGACTTGTTATTTAATATTGCATGTCATTCATTTTTAGTTAGAATTGATGGATTATTTTTGTCAAATATTGAATAATTTTATATATTATATAAAATTTAGATTTAAAAAATAATAATATTATTAAATATTTTATTTTTTTTATTTTTTTTATTTTTTTTATTTTTTTTATGTTTTATAATTAATTAAATTAAAATATTATTAATTTAAAAATATTTTTAATTTTTTTAATTTTTTTAATTTTTTTAATTTTTTTAATTTTTTTAATTTTTTTAATTTTTTTAATTTTTTTAATTTTTTTATCTTTTTTGTTTTTTATATATTTATTAAATATTAATTTTTAATAATTAATAATTTTTAATAATTAATTTTAATTTTTAAAGTTAATCTAACTACGTAATTACACTTATGCAATCAAACGATATCTTTATAATTAAGCAGGACGGGTCATTGTAATTACTATGTTGTGTAGAATTGGTAAGTGTATTAATTAATACCTTAGTAATTACCAATTTCAATTATACGGTGGTTTTCCCAACATACTCTTAGTAAATATATTGAAAAGATATAAGCTTTTAATATTTTGCGGTTATATAAAAGCTCCATTTAAATTAGGGTGAAATTGGAAGAGCGTTATTAATGTTTTGTTATATATAAGCAACATTTTATTTTAAAATAATATCGAAAAACTAAAAGCAGCGCTTTTATTTTTGAAATAGAGGAGTAATATTAAGTCGAAAAAGTGCCTTCTTTAGTAAATAAATTTCTTATATTACTTATAAATTAAATTAAATAATATATTATTTATTTTTGCACTATTAGGATCAATCTTTACTAGTTTCATAGTTAAATTTTATAAAAATCAAAATTTCTTATAAAAATTTATAAAATTATTTTTAAGTGAACTAAAAAATTAATTCTCCTTTCATCTTACTAAATACTCAAATTTGAAATGATACATTCTTCTTTTGCTTCCTTAATTTTCAAGAAAGAACATAAAAGCTTAATTACTTTCTTCCCATTATTACTAGTAACTAGTAATATAAATTTAAGATTTTGTCAGTTGTATTTATAGTAGTAACTCTTTTATGATACTTTAATAAACTCAAAATTAGTACTTTAGTACTAAATATTTTTTATTATACTCCGTGTTGTGTGCATATATATCATTTTCCTGCTTCAAGTTACTGTAACTCTGTCTTGTTCTCGCCATTAGAGGTCAATAGTTTTTTTTATAAGTGTGAACATTCTTCAGGAATCTCAGTACTCTTTCTTTTCCTTAAACCCTGTTTCCGTTACACTTTATAATCATCTGCATAAATTTTCCACCTCTTGCTAACTCTTATCTCCCCACCCATCCAACCTCCATTTCCAGATGCTTGTGATTTATGATTAATCATCATGAGAGTTTCTTGTCCTTTAGAGGACTTTCGTAAGGAGATTTCATGGAATCATCAATGGGATACATGAAAATCCAATTTCTGCTACTCATAAAATTGTTTCTGTTCATCGTTCCGGCGAGTTCATCGAGCCGGGATATCACCATTTACTCGAGTTAAGTCCGGCCATCTCAGTGACCCCAATGGATTGCTCTCCGATTGGAACGGAGTCTGCTCCAAATGCCCCTTGCAGCTGGGCGGCAATGCCTGTGATCACGTAAAACCGGACGGGTTGTCTCCATTGATTTCGAAAGTTTTGGAATCTCCGGTCCTTTTCCGGCCGACTTCTGCAGGATTTCGACTTTGCAGAAACTCAATCTGGGCGATAACAGTTTTGGTGATTCCATTTTCTTCCAGCTCCTGGTCCCTGTGTTCACACCTACACTTTTTGAATCTTTCTTTAAATTTCTTTGTTGGCCGGCTGCCGGAGTTTGTACCAACTTTGATAACTTGACCTTCCCTTGATGTTAATTCCAACAATTTCTCGGTGAACTCCCGGCCAGCTTAGCCCGGTTACCCAATTTACAAAGATCTCGTTGCCTGGCCAACAATCTCCTCAATGGTTCAATTCCTGAGTTCTTGTCGAATCTTACCGAGTTGACTCGATTGGTAATTGCTCAAAATCCGTTTAAGCCAAGTACTTTGCCTTCCTCAATCGGCCGACTCGGTAAACTTCAAGTTCTCTATGCTCGGTCGGCGAATCTTATTGGAAATATTCCAGATTCCATCAAAGACCTGAAATCTATTCTGAATTTTGATGTGGCAATCAACAATCTCTCCGGAAAAATTCCAGAAAGCATCGGAGAACTGAAAAGCATACAACAAATAGAGCTCTTTGCAAACCATTTTTCAGGTGAATTGCCGGACAAGTTTCAGTCTTGGTTCTCTGTTCAGGTTTGATGCTTCTCAAGGAACAATCTCACCGGAAAATACCTGAAACCCTTGCCCGTTTGCCCCTAGTATCTCTGAATCTCAATAGATAACAAACTAGAAGGCAATTTCAGAAAGTTTAGCTCTTAACCCAAATCTTACTCAGTTCAAGCTCTTTAACAACAGATTTTCAGGTACTTTACCTAAAAAATTTGGTGTAACTTCGAATTTGGATGAGTTTGATGTCTCCGGCAACAATCTAGAAGGTTCTTTGCCGCCCAATCTATGTTCTAGAAAGAAACTTAGGATTTTGAACCTGTTCGACAATAAGTTCACTGGGTCAATCCAGAATCCTATAGAATGTAATTCACTAACATACGTGCGTATCTATAACAACCAATTCTCTGGTGAATTACCAACTGGTTTCTGGGGATTTGCTGGATGCACATTTCTCGAACTGCGAAACAACATCTTTCAAGGTTCAATTCTTCAATCTCAATGCTCGAGTCTTAAATGCAATTTCTCATCTCCGGCAACAAATTCTCGGGAATTGCCGGCAGAAATGCCATTTGAAAGAGCTTGTGATGTGGTTATTAGCAAGAATCAATTATCAGGAGCTGCCTTCGTGTATCACAAGATTGAAAGCGTTACAGAAAAAGCGATCTTTCAGAAAATAGGATCACGGGCCAAATTCCCAAATCAATTAGTTCCTGGACAAACGACTGAGTTGAATTTAGCTAACAATCAATTGACAGGTGAAATTCCTGTTGAGCTTGGGACATTACCGGTATTAAACTATTTAGACCTCTCTGAAGCTGATTTCTGGCGAAATTCCTTCGGAGCTGAGCAAGCTCAAGCTCAACAAATTCAACGTATCAAATAATATGTGACTTGAAGGTAAGTACCATTTGGGTTCGATAATGATTTTGTCTCAGGATTACAGGGCTAATCCCGGATCTTTGCAGTCCGGATCTTAAACCTCTGCCCTGAATGCCCCAAGACCCAGGGGGCTGTAAGCTTCTACTTAGTGTAATGTTTCTATCAGCTTTGCCTTCATACTTGTCCAGGTCACTTGTTTGGGTCTTACTCAAGGCTAAAAGCACTGCCCATCCCCCGAGCAAGCGTAAAAGTGTATGGAGGTACTGCATTCAAAGTGCAGGTTTACAGGGAGACGTGTTAGCTGCTCTGACAGATGACAATCTCATTGGAGCTGGTGGTTCGGGTCGGGTATATAGGGTCAAACTGAAAACGGGCAAATAGTTGCAGTGAAGAAGCTCTGGGAAAGCTAAGAAGCAAGGTAAGAGAATCAGGAGGTGTTTAGGTCAGAGGTGGAGACGTCAGGTAGAGTCCGGCATGGAAACATAGTGAAATTATTGTACAGTGGCATTGGTGGTGACTTTAGGATATTGGTGTATGAATACGTGGAGAATGGGAGCTTAGGAGATGTATTACATGGGGAAAAAGGTGGCTTGTTGTTGGATTGGCCGAGGAGATATGCCATAGCAGTTGGAGCAGCTCAAGGGTTGACTATTTGCACCATGATTCTGTGCCTGCAATAGTGCACAGAGATGTTAAGTCTAACAACATTTTGTTGGATGAGGATTTTAGGCCAAAAGTGGCTGATTTTGGGCTAGCTAAGGCAATGCAACGGGATACTGAGGAAGTGATCAAACCTTGTCCCATGTTGCGGGTTCCTACGGGTACATTGCACCTGGTAAGGTTAAATTCCTTATTATTTTTCACTTTTTTTATCTCTCTGTTATCATGGTTATTGTTAGTACGTTTTACTTTAGGTTCAAAGTGACTGTTAAAAATTTTCTACTCTTGTTAGAAATTTATTTGCCAATAAGAAAAGACACTATTTTCTTTTTATAATATTGGATCACCAATGATATAAACAAACGTTATGGACAGGAATTCATAAAACCCCAACCTCTACTTCTTCGGGATCGAGGCACAATTGTTGTTGTTGCTGTTCTATTTTTGGGTTAACATTATAAGAGATATTTAATATTTTGCATCCGGTATATCAAGGACATCCATAAATAGTTGTGGAAGTTTGGTTACTTCACATGCTCAACTTAAGAATTTTGATTTAATTTAGATTCTTTTAAGGAAACCAGAGTAGATTTTAAAGATAAATTGATTCGAACTTATAAATAGGTGGAAAACTTATTAATCTCATAAAATATGGCGGCATCCTAGTGCCATTCCGATAACTGGATGTTGTTTCTGAAATTGCATATTATTTATTGCATGCTTGTGCCAGTTATATTTAATGAGGGGATTTATAGTGAATCCAAAGAATGATTGGGGCACCCCATTTTTGGAAGTCTGCGGACTATTTAGTAGTAACTGCAATATTTAATCCTGAGTTTCCATTTTGGATTAGTCAAAGTAAAATCAAAGCATAGTTGGGCACTCCATTCTCTGAAGTCTGCATGACCATTTTGTTCCTGTCAGTAGTAATATTTAATTCTGAAATCATCATAATAATTGAATGATTTTGTCTCCTAATAGCTGTTCTTAGTCAAGATCTGATCGAAAAAAATAGGAAGGTCATGTATGTCCTGTCACCTAGCGTTTGTAAACATATTCAAAATTTGATCTGAAAGTTTAGGAATGAAAGAGACATGTGCCTAAGTATTGTTGCTTATTTATCTAGCTTATCAATATCTTAAGTTCTATTTATTCCGGTGAAGTCCTCTTTGATTGGACATACAATTTCATCTTTTTTTTGTTTGTAAAACTGATACTCTCTGGTCCGTAACTGATCATCTGCCCTTCCCTTGCAAAGCAAGAAGAATACGAAACCAACATCCTTGATGAAAAAGTTTGATGGCCTTTTGATACTAGTCCAGAAATACATTTCGCTTGCAATTGCAAACAGTTTGTTAGTTGATCTTGGCTGCCAATAAGGAAGTACTGAAAATTTACTAATATCTCAGGGATGGAAAATGTGTTATTCAAGGTTTTCAGCTGCCCGTTTAAACTTAACCTCGAATCCTTTGTTTCAATTGCAGAATATGCATACCTCCTGAAGATCACAGGAAAAGTGTTTATAGCTTTGGTGTGGTACTGTTAAAACCCCTATAATAACTGGTAAAAGGCTAATGACTCCCTCTTTTGGAGAGAACAGGGACATTGTCAAGTGGGTGTTAGAGTTTGCAACTTCGTCTACGAAAGACGAAGGAACTGGCCATGTTGGTACCAAAGTGGTATTCTTGATTTGAACCAGCTGGTTGACCAGAGAATGAGTCCATCTGCAAGCGATTACACAGAGATTAAAAACGTTTTTGATGTGGCTTTGCTTTGCACTTCAGCATTGCCCATTAATAGGCCCTCCATGAGAAGAGTTGTTGAATTGCTGAAAGATCGCCCCTTCACTCGTTCTAAATCAATCGATGCTTTGCAGTTTCAACATGTCCTTGCTTAAGTAACTTAATACTATTATAGACTGTAAAAGAATGTGCAAAATTAGATGTTTAATTTGTTTTGGTCTGCTATATAGGGCTTTGTTAAGTGTCATCTGGCAAGAACTTTTAGGTGGATTTAGTTTGCTGTTCTGGTTTAACAAAGTGCCTTGTTAGATACACCAGTACTACATGTTAGTAAGCTTAACCAGCTGCTGACCCCGTAAAGCTCATGTGTAATGACTAAGCATTGAGTTTTTGTTGCAATATATGAACTTTACACCATAAAATGTATTCTGTATCCAAGAACTTTGCTGGAGTTTTGATGAGAGCTTCTCTAAACTAATAGCCATAAACAAAATGAAATTTATTCACTACAAAATTCAGTTGGGAATATTTGCTCTTTCTGATCTACTTTTTCCGACGTGCAGAAGAGGAAGAAGGATAAAAACTAATATAAATGATTATTTCAAGATTTTAAAGAAATATCTGTTGATGGAAATAAATAAAAATGACATTTCACTACACAATTTGTTTCAAATTTAATAAACATACAGAGAAATATTTCCTAGTAAAAAATATTAAAAAAGGAAAAAAAGAAAGAAAAAAACTAATGGTATTTATCCGTGCTTTTCCGACACTGTCCCTCCATTTATTGTGATGTCTCCCCGTAGAATCCGAAGAAGGGGAGGAGCAGAAGGTGCATTCAAATTGGGGGAGATTGTGGGAGGTCTTCATAAAGACCTTCTCCATTGATTCCATTGCTCGCTCATTCTACAAAAAATATATCATTAAAGACCAAAAACAGAAAGATGAGGGAGTGCATATCCGTTCACATTGTAGTGACTGGTATTCAGGTTGGCAATGCTTGCCTGAGGCTTTATTGCCTCGAACATGGCATTCCAGGTCTTCTCTTTTCTTTCTGTTTTCGAATGATGTTTGTATGTAGATCTTTCATCTGTTAACAGAGGAAAAAAAAATTCATTGTTTCGGTTTTGTTTGTGAATAAAAATATACTATACATATTTGGTCTTCAAAGGTTTTTGTGATCTTTAACACAGTGCTAAATGTTGACGACTATATCCATGTATTGGTTGAACCTGGAGGATACGTGGTAAAAAGTTGAGATATTTCTGAAGGGAAGAAATGATTTTTATTCATAAGTGTTTGGATATTGATGGAAAGAGTGTTTTTGTTAGAGGAGATTTTCAGAAGTTACATAATGCTGATGAAAATGACTTCGTTGGAACACCAAACTTCAACTTGTGAGAAACGGAGATAGGAATGAAGGGGAAAGTGGAAGATATATTATTAGATTATCATATTACTCTGCCTTACCATATCATGGACAAGGAGTTGCCCGTTTACCCAGTCAATATTATTATTATTGTAGCGAAGGAACAAATTAATAAAACTGCAGATTTTGGTCATGGTAGACTCCCTCATCCATCAGCAATTTCAATCGAGTGTTTAGGCATATATATACAATACTATTTCTGGTTGACCTCATTAATTCTTAGGTGTATAAGCAATATTATGATAATTGAAACCATGAATCTGAGGTTTCAAAAATTGACTTATTTTCCGTGAAAAATCTTTTACACTGATACCAAACAAGGAGATGAAAAGGGTATCATGAGGAGAAATTATGCAATAGCTTTTGTTATAACAAATCCAAAAATGATAGAAGCAAATAATTGTTTTGCTAATACTAATAGATTTATAGCACTGGATGCAGAGTTACATCTTCATAGAATGTGCTACATTTTCCTTAACCAGTTAACTCAAGTATACATGATGGAATATTCGTTCTTAGTGAAAACGCAGTATGGAACTAAGCTTAATTCTTGTATTTTCCTATTTCTTAAGCAATAAGTGAATGATACTGTCAATTAGTCTTTTCTCATTACATAATTAATATTTTTCTAGATTATTTGTGTGTTTAATAGCCGGACGGCCAGATGCCAGGGGACAAGACTTTTGGGGGAGGTGATGATGCCTTCCAATACATTTTTAGCGAAACCAGCTCAGGGAAGCACGTTCCTCGTGCCGTTTTTGTTGATCTTGAGCCCACAGTTATTGATAGAACTGGTGCATATCGCCAGTTATTTCACCCTGAACAATTGATCAGTGGCAAAGAAGATGCGCTTGCCAAATAACTTCGCACGAGGCCACTATACAAGTACACATTTTTCACCTAATTCAATTGTGCCCTTAATTTGAGCTTGTGATATAGCTCTTAATTCTTGAGTTCTATTTTTTTTCCCTTTTACCAGTTGGAAGAGAGATAGTTGATCTTTGCTTGGATCGGATCAGAAAGCTAGCAGATAACTGCACTGGTCTGCGGGTTTTCCGTCTTTAATGCCGTTGGTGGAGGCACTGGTTCTGGCTTAGGTTCACTTCTGTTAGAACGCTTATCAGTGGACTACGGTAAAAAATCCAAGCTTGGGTTTACTGTGTATCCCTCTCCTCAGGTTTCAACCTCTGTTGTGGAGACCCTTACAATAGTGTTCTATCAACCCACTCCCTCCTGGAACACACAGATGTTGCTGTCTTGCTTGATAATGAGGCCAATTTATGACATTTATCGTCGCTCCTTGACATTGAACACCCCACCTACACCAACTTGAATCGATTGGTCTCTCAGGTATTGCACAACTCTACTCTCTGTATGATTATGTTTCTCTAGTATAAGGTCTCACATCAAAAATTGTTACGTAAAATATAGGGATATTCTTAATGATGTGAAGACTTCGGCAAAAAAAAAAAAGTGGACTTGATCCCAGCAACCACATAGTTGTCAACGATGTAAGTCAGGATGAAATTTGCTTTCATTCAAATTACACTATGTTAACAATGTTTATGGGCTGGATTAGCGCAACATCTTATCAATAAAGTGGGTTTCTAACTTGTTGCTTCTTTAACAGGTGATCTCTCATCCTGGCTAGCTTCTCTACGATTTGATGGGGCCTTGAATGTTGATGTGAATGAATTTCAGACTAACCTTGTCCCATACCCAAGGATCCACTTCATGCTTTCATCTTATGCCCCAGTTATATCAGCTGAGAAGGCTCATCATGAACAGCATTCTGTGGCAGAGATTACCACTACTGCTTTTGATCCAGCTTCTATGATGGCCAAGTGTGATCCACGTCGCGGAAAGTACATGGCATGTTGCCTAATGTATGAGGGATGTGGTGCCTAAGGAATGTGGCGAATGCTGCCGTATCCATTATTAAAACCAAACGCGATATTCAATTTGTTGATTGGTGTCCAACAGGCTTTAAATGTGGTATTAATTATCAGACTCCAACAGTTGTTCCTGGAGGCGATTTGGCAAAGGTACAAAGAGCAGTATGTATGATATCCAATTCCACCAGTGTGCTAAGGTTTCTCAGAATTGTTTGATCTAATGTATGCAAAAAGAGCCTTTGTTCATTGGTATGTTGGTGAAGGCATGGAGGAAGGTGAATTTTCTGAAGCCCGTGAAGATTTAGCTGCACTTGAAAAAGATTATGAGGAGGTGGGTGCTGAGTATGGGCAGGGTGAAGAGGGCAGTGAAGGAGAAGAATATTGATGAGTGGAGAGTGTGATGGATTATTAGATTTGTTTGGTACCTTCTTTTTGATTTCAGTATATGTTTATTTAGCACTGACATATTATACGGCCCGACAAAAGAGTTCTCCACTTTATACCTGTACCACACCAAAGGCAAAAGAAGTGTGATAAAATGAGACCCTATAAAATGAATATTTATTAATTTATTATTTTTAATTTGTTCTTTCATCGATGGACTTTAGTATAAAAATCTAAAAATTTCTAAGTATATTTTGGAGATCGAATAGGTTAAAACTCTAATATTCAATCTTTATTCGTATCACTGTTATTAATTTTTTTCATTGCTCCAAACTTTTGTGGGTTTGTGCTTAATTAGGTCCTTCGTGTTACACAGTTAAATATTTGCTCAGTCAAAACCCTTATCAAATATCTCTTGTAATCATGTTGTCCTTGTTGTAGTTGTAACAAAATATTAAATTCAATTGTATTATAAATATTATCCGTTATATAACATTGATGCAAGTAAAATAGTTCGGTAGTGATAACCCAAATTACACCTAATATTCAATGGTGTGAAAGCTATACTCTGAGTGTAATTGATGGACTAGCTTAATTTCTATTAACTAGTTGAGCAATATGTACAGTTAATTCATTGGACTCTAGAGTTAGATCCTCAAAAAAATAACAAGCAATAGGTTAAGGCGCTAAGCTACAAAAATTGACTATCAACTAACTATGGATTTGTACTGCACTTTCACTTTACCTGTTTACGCACTTGTAAGGCTATCTCCTTGGGTAATCTGTCTTCAGTCTCTTTCATTTTTGCTGGAGTCTTCCTGTTTGTTTCCTTTCGATCCATACGAGATAGATCCTCTGGAGGCATATTACAGAAGATATCCATTGAACCTCAAATCCCTAGTCTCCAATATGTCTAAAAATACCTAAGTTAGTTTAATAATGTTCTCCACATATAGTCGAAGTAGGCACACTCAAAGAATAGGTGCGTCAGGGACTCTTCTTCCTGAGATGAGCTCAAGACAGATTCTGTATCAACCTGGATGCCCCATTTGCATAACCTGTCCATTGTTGATAGCCTTCCATGCAATGCTAATCCTTAATACAAATGATGACTTGGTAATTATCGATCATTGTAGTCACATTAGTCGCTTCCTATAACCACAGTCTAGCATCAAAAGTTTCCTGACTAGCCAGCAAATCTGTTTTGGAGTGTCAAACTTAACTTTATTAAGAATAATTAGCCAAGCAGGCGATTAAAAAGGCAAGATAATTAACTAAAAGTTGTGATTAATAAGAGTTGAGGTCTAAGATTGCTTGCCCCGGCTAGGTGTAATTTTAATTGGGTAAACTAAAATGGGCTTGACAGAGGATTAACCTAGTTATAATCGTAATATCTAAATCAACCACTTAGTCTAACTCAAAATCACTTTCTCAATAGGAAATAGTTGAAATTAGGGCAATTGATTAGTAAGATAATTATTATCTCTATTCTCTAGCTCAACCACATAAATTAGCAATATCAATATCATGATTCACCCAATTTCTTATTTTTTGTTGTATTTCTAATTGTTAGGATAAAATTTACATATTTATTGATAAGAAATTAACAGGGATGGTAATTTGACTAATATAAATCCATTAATTTTTTGAAAACATAGAATTGAAAAAAAAACGCGTGATCGGTTAATATAACTTGAATTTTGAAACTAATTAACTAATATTTTAAAATAACTACTTTTAATATATATAACAAATAAAATGAATCGGAGGAGTATTGGCTAAAATAACACAACCTTAGTTCCTTGTTCTCAAGTAAAATTTAGACAATCATAATATGAATCTATGTTTGTCATCACAAAATTATAAATTAAGCAAATAATTCGCTAAATTACTATCATCCCAAATATAATTAAATAATTTAATTAGTTTTTATAAAACCACACACTAGAATTAGTTTGCAACCTTAAAATCTAAATTTATCTCTCGAATAAAAGGTAAAAAAAAGAAATAAACACAATTATATATTTTTTATTAAGGGGTCTCCAACCCATTACTTACAAATTAGGATTTGTATCTGGTCACCTTTAAATTAAGATATATAATTATTGATTTTCTTTTGTTTGCAAATTCAATGAAAATTATGTATTAGGCTAATATAAACTTTAATAAAGACTATAAGTAAGATGATGATAGTTTGTATGTACAAACTCGTTTATATGATTTTTAAGTTCTAGCCAAAGATTTTTTCAAAAAAGAAAATTCAATTATTTTAATTTATGAGATAATGTGTTCTTTCCAGTTTGTTAAAATAAATGACAGCTTTTCAGATTTTAAAATAATTTAATTTGAACTTATCATTTTCATCACTGACAAGTCTTTGTAGTTATTTAATTTAAATATTATGTTATATTTAAAATTGTAAATTTTAAAAATTTTGTAAAAGCACAAATTAATAATGTATTCTAAATAACAAGTTTTAAAGTCTTTATTGCGTTTTTTCAGGTCAAATTGTAATACATAAATTGAACCATAAGGATTAGAATAATCAAGAAACAACAACAACATTAGAAAAACTAACATTATTATTTGTTTGAAGTTTGCACAAGAATTAAAAATTCTTTAAAATATTAAATAAAGACAAAATTAAAAAAAACTAAATATTTAAAATTTTAAATTAAAATATTTCAATTTTTTAATTTTATAAATTTAACTATTATAAACTCAAAAAATAAAACAAAATTATGTAGATCTCTATTTTCAAAAGCATGAGACAAACGTCGTAAATTGAAATAGAAAGGTTACAATAATCAAGAAACAACACCAGCCAATTCGATGATGTATTCTACAAAGGTACTCGACTACTATAAATAGAGTAATGGAAGAGCTTTCACAGCAACTTCCCAGTGATCTGCCCATTGTCACGAGTGCAAATCTGGAAAAATCACATATCTTCCTAATTTGGAGTAAAAGAAGAAGAAGAAACTGAGATTCTAAGAAGAATTGATTTCTCTATTAGTACATTACTGAGATAGTGGGGCTTTCTTTATCATCAAAGAAATGGAGTAAATGGAATATCATCAGTTGGTGGGAAAGATCACAAAAAGATCACACAGCCTATTCAAAGCAGTTGTCCCTATGGAAGAATGAGTAATTAATGCTGTTACGTTTCTATATAACTTTTGGGGAGCAGTGTTCATCCTTCCACAATATTACGAAGGAAGTGGAAGATGCAAGAGGAGTATCTTTAGGGGACTCGAGGAGAAGGAAGGTAGCTTTAGTAGTCTGGGAAAAAGCTTGTACTCCAAAAAAGATTTGGGTTTTAAATATCAGAATTGTTGTAAGAAGTGGAACATAGCATCAATGGGGCAATTAGTTTGGCGGTGGTTGAGAAGAAAAATGTTCTTTGGGTAAAATGGGTGAATGAAATATATATGAAGAATACAGAGAGTATATGGTTGCACGCTATCACCCACAATTCGAGGGTGGTATTGGAGGAAGTTGAACTCTATCAAATTGTTGATGATCGGCGGTATCAAAATAGCAGTGCATTCTATCCTCTTACGGTAACTACTTAGTCTCGAACGGTTATATTGCCGCTGTAGGAGCCTCCCACGGGGTTAATGGGCGGCGTTGATGTGGAATTCTATCTTCTTAGCCTAAACAAAAAGTAATATTTTGGTTGGTTTATCGAGAATGAATTACTCACCAAAGACGAGGTTACTAAAAATGCACATTGCGGAGTTAGGGGTGGGCATAAAAACCGAAAATCGAAAAACCGAGCAGGCAAGACTAATTCGGTTTTTGATTCCCGGTTTTTCGGGAGCACGGTTCGATTTCGGTTTATTTTTTAAATTTCGGTTTTCGATTCGGTTTCGGTTTTAAATTTGGTTTTGATTTTTTCGGTTTAACAGAAATTTTACATTTTTAAAAAAATTATAACTTAATTTCAAAAAAATAAAATACCACACCCAACCCAAATCTCAAAGTCCATTTAGAGAATTATTTATATAATTGATACAATTGCTTAAGTTTTTTTTTTACAAATAACAAATTTTATAATAGTTTTAAATTAATAATATAAAAACATTAAAACGTTACTATTAAAAAGAAAAAATTAAAAAAACAAAAATAATAATATTTATTTAACAAGAAATTAGGGACCGTAGATTATTGAAATCTTAAAAGACACTTTTTATTGGTTTTGTTATAAGGATATTAAGCATATGAGAAAATTTATTATCAAAAAATTCAAATGTTATGTATGTACTACTAAATGTAAATCAATTGATCCCGCTATTTTCTTTATTTAAAAAGTTAAAATTAAGCTTAGTTGAATTAAAGTTTAGAATTCAAACATAAAATAATTTATTTTGAATTTGAAAAGATAAAACAACTCATTTTTAATTAAAAAAAATAGCTCATTTTGTAAGTTAAAAAAAAGCCCATTAATTAGGCCATGCTTAGAAAAACCGAATTAAAAAGAAACAAACCGAAACAGAATTTGAAAAAAAGCAGCGACCCAGAATTAGTTTGGTTCGGTGTTCGGCCACCATGAAAAATGGCAAAGAAAAAACCCGAATCAAAATTTAAAAAAACCGAGCAGAAAACCGAATGCGCCCCCCAATTGCGATTGAGTATGACCGCATGTTATTACATGTCAAAGAGGAGAAGAAGGAGACACACCAACACTTGTTTCATTGTTCATGGTTCAATGAAGTGATGGGTGTTTAGGCGAAAGTTGGATTATTCATATGCCAAAAATGAATACCGAGAAATTGCTTGGAATGGCGTGAGAAGGAAGCGCGACGGTTTAGAAGGAAATAACGGCGACGGAGTTTGAGGAACAACATATCTTACACACGGCAAGATAGAAACTTGAAAACTTTTAGACACAATGAATTGAGTACGAGTTGTGTATCTAACCGCAGTTAAAAATGGAAATCAAGGCAAGTATAGAATGGGTACATGATACAAGAAAAGCAAGAAAAGCAAACATTGGTTTTACCTTGTAACTAGGTGGTAGGTTATTAATACTTATTGTTGAAATTTGGCTTTTACTTTGTAATTTTATTTATTTGTTATGGTAATATATTCCTGGGTTTAATTACCAAAAAAAAAAAACACCAACAAGAAATAGAAAGGGGATACAATAATCAAAAAACAACAACAACAATATTAGAGAACTAACATTATTATTTGTTTGAAGTTTTGCGAAATTTGAGATTGCAATTTTTTTTTTAATTTTCAAAGTATATTATGTTTTAATATTTTAAATTAAAAATTTAAATTTTTGAAAATTATCAAAACTAGTTTTTATATCAAAAAGCTGAAAAATAAAACAAAATTAGGTAAGATCTCTATTTTAAAAAAATCTCAAACAAACAACACCTAAACTTCGTCAACAGTCCAAAGAGGTCTACATAAAAACCCGGCCCAAGAAAATGTCTGCGTGCGAGAAGGTCAAGCGTGCGAATTTGGTTAATTATAACAGGGGCAAGAGGCAGTAGTATTGTATACCCAGACGGAAAAGTCAATCCACCATCACAGAGAACAAAGAAAAATCCCTAAATGGCGACGGCATTGTTCAGATCTAGTAATGGCTCCCGCCCTCCGGGGCAGCGCTCCTCGTGTAACGCCAGCTTCCAAGAGGACTTTCGCTTCTCACTCCTCCGTTCTGAGGCCCGTATGTGAACTAATTCATTTTCATTTTGGATTAGGTTATCTTCACTTGTACTTGCATTGGATCCGATCTGTAATTCTTAATGTACAGTTTTATTATTTGTGCATGCTTACATTCTAATTGTTGGAAGTGTTTTTGAAGTGTCTTCACAGCCCGATATTTATTCACATGTCTAGATCTTAAGTTTTGTGTATATTGTATTTGCATATTTCGTTAAAATGGGCCTGAGCGGGATTGATATAAGATTGATAGACCAATAGTAACTAGTTTAGAATTGAGGCATTACTTAAAGTGATTAACTTGGCAACTGTATCTTCATATTCTTTTGCCAGGGGAAGCCGCTAAGTGGGAGAAATTACTTACATTTGGAATAGTTTCCTGCACTATTCTTACGCGGTGATTAATCTCTCCAAAGATTCATCCTCACAGTGACGAGCACTCCTGTAAGCTTTATCTATGAATTTATTTACTTTCTTTGATGTCAATAATCTTAATTTTTTTGTATTCAACAGTACTTCCTGTCTCTATCTTTCCATGTTAGGTTAATTTCAGAAAGTCATTGGTTTTGTCTATCAGAGGGATACGTGTTCCTTTTTCAAGTAGAAAATAATTGCTTGGTCCCTCAGTCCTCTTAATTGCCTAAAAGTAGTGCAAATAAATGCAATGTAGAGAAATGTATCACAAATTCATGATGATATATACTATGAATAAGATGGATGACAAGATTTCACTATATTATGAAATCTTTCATTCCTTGTATGTCGTTGAGATATTCTAATAATTTGAGAAAGTAGTTAAAATAACTATTGAAGCAAGATAACATTCAAAATAAGAGGGGATTGAGGGCAACAATGTTTGGTGGTGGGAGTAGGAAACTTGAGGAAGGTTGCATTTGAGGAAAGGAGGGTTATGTGTCACGCCCCAAGGCGGAGGCATGATTGGCACTCAGTGCTTACACTAAGGCACTGGATTACGGACTCTTGAGCCTAAGCCGGTGCAGTCATCTCTAACCAGTTCATGGAACCAACGGGCTATATAATGATTGTAAATATAGCCTCCCGTGACAAGCTATAGCCTCTTAATAAAGAAAACAGCGGATGACGAACCACGGGAGTATAAAAGAAAGGAACCTATGCGAGTAAGAGCAAGGCCACCATCAACTAGTTTCATTTGAAAAATTGAACTAAATGCTAAAAGCGCTGTGGCCAAGCGAGGTCACCAACTATCAACTATACAAGGCCCCTTTGCCATCGCCAAACAAACTAAAACATACACACGGCCTCGCACGGCCAGAGTACGACCCCAGCCCCGGGGAATATACAATGCGCAAGCCTCCCAAGAATTATTGATAATAAGATGGTCGGGACGGGGCCCCAGGTCTACCGTCTTGTACAACAAAGTAAACCTCTAGTTGTCAAGCTCTGGGATGATAGGAGTTGATATTTGTGTGTGTTAGGCTGAATGCGAGGGATGGAGCTCCTCGTCTATGAGTACCTGCGGAGTAAGTAATGCAGCGCCCCCAAGCGGGCGTCAGCACCACGAATGATAGAGTATGCAAAGCAATAACTAGAATATAGCGAAGATAAACGGTATTGCGGTAGTTATTGAAGTATAGGAGATGGCTAAGGCGCACAGGATAGCGAGAATTTGAAATGAGCTAAATGTCTTGGAGAGAAGGTGAGAATCATATACGTCGGTGCGGCGTCTGATATCCCCCATCAATTTAATAAATAACACGCTATAGCATACAGAACCTATACCGGCCCCATGCCATGGGAAGACACCAATCAACATGCAATCTATATACCCCTACCCAGTGCGTAATCCACTAGTAACTATTCACACCACTCACCTAGTAGCCATGGGCTCAGTAGGCCCCCAGATCTGACTTGGAGCTCTCTAGGCCACGACTATAGCACTATCGAGTCACGGAGGACTCTGAAAGATGTGATGAGATACATGTCGTAATTTATGTCTATTGCCGGGGGCAAGCACCGGCCGGGGGGTGTGCTATAATGAGTCCCGTTTTGCTATGGGGAATGCGCCTCCGTGCCGTCCTACGGCCACTCCTTGGGGTGGCGTATCCCCTCGCCTACAGCGGGCAAGTCGACACATTTATTAACCACGGGGCGCCCGAGGAAGCTCCCAAGGGTTACTGACATAGAACAATCGGGTCTCACACAAACAGCAATAATCACATATAACATATATATTATATATATGTTGTCCATGTTCGATATTCTATTACGAATCTCTTGTGAATTATACGAATCGTGCGATTATGTTTGGAGTGCTGGAATAATATCTGTTGTCGATACTAATTCTTGAAGCTTTTATTCTGACTATGACATAATAATTATTCAAGCATGCTTACTTGAATTCTGCTTGGACATAATACCGACTTAAGCGTTAACTTTCGGAATTTATTCTATTTTACTATACTAGAATTACTATCTTCTTTGGCCCGACTTTACATACCTCGATTCTTAGGTTCTTGACTAGCTGGCGTAACTCGGCCAATATCCAGTGGCCTAACTGCTTGCATTCATATTCATAGCAAATAAAACTAAATTCATCAATAATGCGGAAGAAAACACTACTTTGAATATATACTTGCCCAAACTTTGACTTATCGAAAAACGGTGAAAGCTTCGGCATTTCTCGGAAGTCAGGAGAGGAAGAAATACTCACTTTAGGGCTAGGAGTATATTGACACTAATTTGGAGCAATTCCACTTACCTTGCCTTCTTCGCGGGACGATGATTTGGCCCATGCAATTTCATGAAACTAACTCTCAGTAGGAATGCTCCCTACTTGACTTTATACTTGTACCCAGTTAATTTAGTCACAGGCTTTGCGTTTGACGGCGTAATCGTACGAATATTTGTGGCCAAGATCTGATCTTCCTACGTTTTTGGTGGCACTCTTTGGAAATTAAAGATGGGAAATGATTTAAAACAATGTGGAAGGCTTTATATACTTAGGGTCTTTAAGTCGCATTTGTCGAATGCGATTTATAAGTCGCATTGCTATGACACTCAGGCTCAGCTGACATGCGTGGTCTACTCCCACAGGGCCGCTTTTTCACAGCACGTATGACATTCCTAAAACTCTTAACCAACATGCGGAGTGACCGTCTAAATGTCTAGAATTTACGGGGTGTGGCCCAGTATGCTTCTTAAGTAAGACAAAATAATGGAAGATGGCTCTTTTAATGTTCAATTGTTAAATTTCCATTTAAATTTGTTGATAGATCAATGTAAAGGTTAAAGAATAAATCGTAAATCTATTAAAGTTTCCATAAATTTGTTTATAGATCGGCTTATAAGGTGAATCTAATTTATGTGATAATTGACTTGTGTTTGATATAGAGTGGTCGACAACGTACCTACGTGTATTCCATAAATGGGGTTTTGGTAAGAGTGAAGTGCACGCAAACCTTATCCCAATGCTTGTGGAGATAGAATGGTTGTTTGAAAGACCACTCAACTCAAGTAACACATAAAAGCGGAAGTTTGAAAAAGACAATATAGAGGTAGAACAAGGGAATAGCAAATTAGACTGACAAATAATAGAGAAAGCGTGACGCATAACAAGGCGAGTTTGAAAAAGAGTATAGAAGTAGAACAAGGCATATCAAATAGATATAGCAAATAATGAGAAAGTATAACGAAAATACAATGCAAGAAACAATGAAGTAGAAATAATCAAAGAATAGGGAATTAAGATATTAATGCTAATATTATCTACAGCTAGTCTACCACGTAAAGAGCAACTCGGCCCTCATCTTTACCTAATTCGACCTTTATATGATTCTACCCTAAGGTCATGTCCTTGTGTAAATTTAGACTCGCTATGTCTTGTCTATCCACATCTCCCAGATACTTCTTGACCTACCTTTATCACTCTTTAAACCACGCCCTTACCCGACCCTTTCACACCTCACTTATGGGCATACATGATCTCCTCTTCACGTGTCCAAACTATCTCATTCTTGCACTCCCTGCATCTTGTCCATCACCACGGGGGCCACTCCGCCCCCATCTCGGATAACTTTATTCCTAATCTTATCTTTCTTGGTGTGCCCACACATCAAGCCTCGACATTCTCATATACGCAACTCATCTTCTTGATATGAGAGTTCTTAAGCCGGCCAAACACTTTGCCACATGCAAGCGGGTCGGCCTATCCACCACTCGTAGAACTTACCTTTAAGTTTATTGATATTTCTTATCACACAAGACTCTAGAGGTGAGTCTCCATTTCGTCCACCCAGCACCAATGCGATGCGTGACATCATCGTCGATCTCACTTATTTTTGGATCTTTTTTATTAAGACCTAATACTTGAAACTTTCTATCTTGGGGATAACACAACATATATATCAAGCCTCACTTCTATGCCAACCTCGTTCGTTACTCGTTGAACTTGCACACCAAGTATTCGGTTACACAACCTCACATCTAGGCCAACCTCATTCGTTACTCGTTGAACTTGCGCTCCAAGTATTCGGTTTTAGTCTTGCTCAATGCGAATCCTTTTGCTTTGTAGGATTTGCGTCCAAACCTCAATGTAGCATTAATTTCGCTACGAGTTTCGTCAATCGATACTATATCATCCCCAAATAACATATACCTGACACCTCACCTTGAAGTTTGATATAAGTGGTTGGATAAATACTTAAATAGTAGTTGAGTAGTTAAGTTTGTATAAGATCAATTTATTAGTTAAATTAATCTGAATTCTTGAATTAGTTGAAGAGGTATAGGAGTACCATTATAAATGGTTCGCTCGTTTTTGTGATGTCCCAATATGGAAATTGTCATATAATTGGACCAGAAGAGGCGTACTTCTTTTAAAAAAAGGGTTGAGAGATTTCAATTATAGAATGGAGTTTTGAAAAATAGGTCATAGTATAGAGACGTTTACTGCACCTTGGCCTTTTGAGAAGCCAACATCTAATTTTTAATCCTATGCATTTTGGTTATTTATTTGAGATTTCCTGAAGGGGATGTATTGATGTTTTTAAAAAGGATAGTTACATGCGTGAAGTGTCTCAATCTATTTACTTCAAGATGACAACATGAAAGATTGTTTTGCTGTTACGTGTTTTTGAATTCAAGTCAGTAATATGTTATTTCCTTCACTCTGTGTGTAACCTAATATTTTGTCCTTTCTTCTTCTGCTTGCAGGCTTACCCTTACCTGCACATTCGTAACAAGGAGTTTCCATGGGGTAATTATGTGACAAGTCTTTTCTGATTTTCTTTTTCCCAACCATTTCACGTTTACGGACTCATGCTTGGTGGTTTGACTGTATCAAGCCCTTGATGGTTGCACTGCTCTTACCAATATTCAACACTTGCTTAAAAAGAATAGTTTTGCTGATGTATTTCGTATTTGTCCATTTGAGGTTAAAAAATGTTGCACCATACCTTCAGTGGTATTGGAGGGCTTGGAACTGTTCTCCTGATGGTATCCTTATTGAATGCCTGATAGTAGTGGGGCTGGTTTTGCATGTTCCCCCAACCCCCACCCCACCCACCGGGCATGATGCTAAAGGTTTAAATGATTGAACATCATGTTAGTGTATATGCATAGTTTGAAAAAAAGTAAGAAGAAAATTGCTAGACTCTTTAAAGTAGGTATGAAAAATGAAATTTTTTTCTCTTGATGGCCCTAATTCATTTTGGAGTTTGATGATGTTTGCTGAAATAGTTCGATTTTGTTGGTAACTTTGGCAGATTATGCAATAAGTGAATGTCTCTTCTAGTTTCATCTGTTGTGAAAAGAAAATCAGTAGTTGCTATCAGGGTGTCCAGTTCTGCTGCACATCTGTTGTTTTACTGGTTGATATTCAAAGCTTTGAGCGCCTGTGCTGCAAAACTCGTTATTAGGCCTAAACATGATAGCCATTTAATTCTGGGCTCATATCATTTTGTTGTATTCTTTCTAGGATATACTTCTTTCTGATGATGAAATTTCCATGTTTGTCATATTTTGGCGCTTTGCTTTTTTAAATCTGCTACCTGGTTAGGTTAATGTTTTATACCATATTTTCTCTGGCCTTTGGGAATGCAGGTCCAGATGGACTTTGAGATCAAGCACCACTGAAACCGCATGGTTTCTCTATGACATAAAATAATTCCTGTCCATCTCTGTGGTGTTGAAGCTGTTGAATTTTCATGAGATGTCTTCTGTTGGTTCTTTTCAGTACAAGAAACTGTTGCTACTTTGGCACGAGTGTACTCTTGCTTCTTACAAAGTGCTTTCTAAAAAATAAGAATTGAGGGATGGTTAAAGTCATTTCAGTTATTCTTTTTCAATATAGTTGCTCTTGAATGTCCCATTCTGAATATCTTAATGCATAAGCTTCTTCTGCTTGATATTGTTGACATGGAGGGTTGTGTTTCATCTTTTTATTCTACTCAGCTATGATTTGTTCCTATTAGTACAATTTAAGGGATGGAGGTGGTTATTTTGGCGACAGCCTGCGTTGAGTAATATTAACACAATACCTTTGCCAATAAAATCTGCTAACTAGTGTAAGATCTCAAATAGTTCTAGTTCTAGTTACTAGTAACAGTTGTGGCATTGTCAAAAATTTTGTCAACTATAAGACATCAAATTTTACTAGTGAGAGACCTGGTTTATAATTGTTTAAGGACGGTATTTGGTGATCGTTACTGCCTACTTAGTGGGAAATTCATTCATTTGTAATTCCATAAAATGCAAAATGTTTTATACAATGTCTGATTTGAATTTTCTTCTTTCATCAAACTTGGCATAATTCATTGCAAGGTTTGGTTTCAAATTTCTTATATGCATAACTGATATCCCAATAAGTTAGTCGCGAATGAATGTGTTAGTTTATGCCGGATAAAATGTAGTATAAGGGTACTGAAGGGTTAATAATATAGAGACCCAAAATATTAAATGACAAATAATCTGTCATGTAGTAAGTAATATTGTTAAAAGGATATATAAACATTTTAAGGTATACATGGTATAATAATTTTTATATAACAATCATATGCAATATCAAATTATAGTTCATGTATATCTCATTACTAATTCTGCATTACATTCTTTATACAAAATTCATGCATGCAAACTATGCAAAACTAAGGAAATATTTAGGAGATCAGAGATCTTTTACTGCGGTACGTTCTCTGCATCAAGCGCATGATCAAGTTAAAAGAGGAAACAAGTGAAAAGAAAAGTAAACTCTAAATCTTTTTTTTACTTGTCTATTTTAACAAATCAGAGAGTTTATTATTATTTCACATATTATCTTAGTACTAAATAACTACTTAAAGTAGTTAAATTTAAAGTTCCAAAACATATTTATCAATAAGGTTAGTTTTGTAAAATACACATTTAATAAAAACTTTCTTTAGAATTGTGCCGAAGTGTAACGGCCAAATAAAATGAAACAACAGGAGTATGATAATATGTTACAGGAAGGGAGTATGATACTAGAGTCGCAAGAAGTGAGACCTATACCCCCATTTCATTTATAATTGACCTTAATCTTTCCGAGGCTCCTATTCACTTTTCGAATGGGACGAAGAATCTCCATGATTTAAAAGTCAACTCTCATCAAATGAGAAAAACGATATTACCTTTCTGTAAAGTCAATCCCGTCCTGCTCAGACGCTGATCGCAGAATCAATACAAAACTATATAATTACTGTGTCAACAGAAATTTTTTTCTCAGATATAATGGGGAGAAGCACCTTATTAGCACCCCTTCCCTTCCCAGAAAGGATCAACCTACAATAGCATGAGGCAATTCAGAAAAAGAACAATTCAATAATTAAAACAGACTAATCAGATGCTTTCGGCAATATGTTCTAAATATGAACAAACCCTTATCATTAATAATGCATGGAATATTTTGATTCGAACATGCAGATACATGTTTATGAGATAGAGATAATCAAGTAACTGAGTCTTGCGCAACATCAAACTATATATTTCTTACATGATGGCTCTTCGGCATCGACAGGCAAGCAACCGAATTTATCTCACTCTCACATTTGCCTTAGACTTTGAAAAGGCAAGAGAAGAAAGAATGTGAAAAATAGTACTAGGTATCTATGTTACTCTGATGCGGCTTCTTCATGGCTGTTCTCCTCGCTTCCTGTCTGTGGCAATGTTCCCAGGTCAGTACGAGCCTCTGTCTCTTCTAGAGGAATTCCAGAATTTGTCGACTCAACTTGGTTTTGCTGGCTATCATCAGGATTGCTAGTTGAGCTGGAAGAATCATTGTTGTTTTTGATCTGGATCTGTTTCGTCATTGTCATTTGAGGGATTTATTTTGTTCTCAGCGCCTGGATCAGAATTAGCATCTGATTTCTGGTTCTCCTCATTCTGGCCGTTCCCACCTCCCGTTGACTTCTCAGTTGCACCAGCTGTTACAGAGTTGCCATTTTGGTCAGTGATACAACAGATTGGGCGTTTGAACTTGTTACTGATTCTTAAATCTGTGAGGAATTTGAATCCTTTTTCTCAGATTGCTGCTCATTTGGATCGTTCTGTGTGCCATCTCCAACAGAAAGCGGCCTCCTTATTTTGAGAGTTGTTCTCATTTGTGTTGTATGAGTGACAGAACCGTCATTTCCTGATGCTGTTTGCTGGCATCATTGGTTCCCTTCTGCAAGATTGGAGTCCTCACCAGAGTTGTTCTCATTTTGTGTGGTATGAGAGACAGAACTTTCATTTTCCTGCTGCTGTTTGTTGGCTTCATTGGTTCCTTCTGCAAGATTGGAGTCATCACCAGAGTTCTTCTCATCTTGTTTGCAATTTCAGAGGCAGAACTATCCTGTTCCTGCTGCTGCTTATTGGCATAGATTGCTTTCTGCTGTATTGGAGTCATCACTAGAGAGTTGTTCTCATTCCTTGCTGATGTTCATTAGCCGTTGGTTCCTGCTGCATGATCTGAGTTCTCACTAGAAGGTGTTCTCATTTTGTATGGTATGAGAGGCGGAGTTTCATTTCCTTGCTGATGTTCATTGGCTTCATTTGTTTCCAGCTGCATGATGGGAGTTGTCATTACTGTTGTTTCATTTGAATGGTTTCAGTGCAGTGCCAGTTTCTGTCTGCTGGCTAGTGGCTTCATTTTGTTCCTGCTGAAGCACTAGAACTGTCTTCAGTGTTCCTTCCATTACTCACTTCTCCAACAGCATTTGCATCTGCAGAACTATTTTGTTCAAGCATCTTATTTTCTCCAGCACCTGAATCCAACTTGTTAAGACTTCCATCACTTTCAATTCTTGTTTTCTTGTCCTGAACCTCATCTTCTCCCTTCTCGGGTTCCTCCTCATTCTTCAAGGCTACATTACCGCCGCCTCCTGTCCCTGTCATGATTTCAGAACCTGAAGTCTCTTTGACCAATGAACTCTCTTCCTTGCCATTTTCTACTGTTGAAGCCTCATTAGTCTTATCATTTTCATCGTGAACCTTATTTTCTGATGAGCCAGATTCTTCATTTTTACTTTGGTTCTCTTCCTTCTCTTTAGTGGCTTCATCGTTCTCTCTGTTGTCTCCCTCATTCTTCTCTTCTTTGCTCTAGTATTCTCCTTTTACATTGCCCTCGTTTTCCTCCAACTCCACAGCTTGTTTTCACTTTCATTTCAAACTTGTTCGCTTTGATTCTTAGAGGTTTCTTCACTTCCATGCTCTTGGCTTTGTGCCTTCTCTTCTTTCAAATCAGTTCCATCAACATTTCCCTCAGTTCCTTCTCTTCTTTCACACTTTCCTTGTCATTGTTCTCTTTTACATCCTTGTCTTCCTTTTCTAATCCCTGGTCCTTACCTTCTTCACTCTCAACACCACTTTGCTTTACCTGATCTTTTTCACTATCTTCTTCTCTGTTTTCATTAGCTTGACTGTTGTTGGTATTCGTTTCAGTGGCTTCCTCATTACTCTCACCTTTGCTATCTTCAGTATTCTCCCTTGTTTTCTGCTTCAACATTGTCTTCCTCCCACTCCCTTCTTTCTCCTGGATTTTCCGTCCCTGTGGTCCTCATCCACTGGATCCCTCTTTATGCTCACTATCCTCCGCTGATTTTCCATGTAGATCATGGTCATGCTCCTCCCACTTTGGTGTCATCATCAAAACGCTTAATCTCGTCTTCCTCTGTCACCTCCTTCAGCTTCTCATCATCAATATCTACTTCCTTCTTTTGGGGTAGGAGGTCCTTCCTTCCAAACCTGATAGCATCATTGCCGGTTTTTACCTTCTCTGAGACGCTTGTGTTTTGTTGAAAAGATGCTTTCTTGCTACGTAGGTGCTGGACTTGGTAAAGCAGCCAGATACAAACACCGACAAGTACACATATCTGAAGAGCATGCTTCTGTGAAACCTTTATTTCTCTGGTTTCTACGTGGTGAGTGGAACATGATGAGAATTTTCTTTAAATCCAACCACAGCTTAAAACATAATAAAAAAAGGTGCAATTTGGGGCTTGTGCCCGGAAGATCCGAAAATATGATTTAGATTTACAGAATACTGACATCTAAAGAAAACAAAAATAACAATCCTGGTTAATAGAGACCAAAAGAGTTTAGAACTATTTGTAGACAATGTTAGACTATCAAATTAACTTGGTTAAACTAGGATTGAATTTACTTTCTGGATCCCGGCTTTTCTACTTACTTCCATCGAGATCTAAACGAGACCTGTGGAGCTAAGAAGGTGTAACACAGTTTAGCAGATGCCAATGGAAGAAGAAGGAGTCAAGAAATTGATCATATCAGAGTACATATGTCAGAATAATCCGTCTTTGAATCAACAGGCAGGTTCTCAATCATTTCTATTCAACTCAAAGAAAACCCCAACATGAGACACAAATAAGGAATCATTTTAGCACAATCCATTGTAACAGTCGATGTGTTCCGGGATTAAAAATCAAATTCTAGTTTTACATATGAAGGCAGGCTTAGCATGAAAGCTATTTAAAGAGGAGTTTACTGGCAAGAAGAGGCAATTGAAACTGCAACAATTAAAGCACATCGAGAAATACAAACACATTGTTCTGAAAAGATCTGCATTTGTCGATATGCATAAAACAGCTTAAGGATAATAACCTAAACAACTAGTCAAAACAACCTAATTTGGAAATCTTTTCACAAAAACTAAAGAAAAAGATAGAAAGAAGAAAAGACATACCTGATACACTAACGGAAGCGAGTCTCTGAGTCTGGATGCAAGATCCCAATTGTAATGAAGCAAAAGCAGGTAAGTTTTATAGGAAAATTTGGTCAATGATTAGAATGGAAGAAAAGGTGCCATTAGATCCTTAAACCGCAAACTTAGTAATAATACAACAATAGTATGCTTCTATTCATAGCAATATTGTTTGAAAAAGCCAAAGGGAATAGTTTTAAGAGTTCTATAGTTTGGCAAGTAGTTTTTGTAGAGGTTGAATCAAGAACTATCAGAAGAGGTGAAGACGTGACCTTTTTTCTCCTTTTAAAGTTCAGATCAAGATCCAGTTTTTCTCACTTTATTTGAAAACCACACATATTCCCCTCCTTTTGTATAAATTTAAACAACTGTCGCGTTTACACTGGGATTGGATCTCTCCTCCTCATGTCCGTATGTATTATCATTCCCTTTCCATGCCCGTTCACGATACGACAGCGTTGCAACAGCTTACGTCGTCGTTCTAATCGACCAAGTACTGTAAAGCGGAGAAGCTGCCACGTGTCACCGAGTTAAAAATAAGGCGGTCTCCGTCGGTGAACCGGTGACTCGGTATTTATTTATTTATTTGTGATAATAACAAACCGGTGGGTTAGAAATCTGCGAGTTGAAATGTTTTCGAAGTTTCTAACAACAGCGTTGCAGCACACAATCCCTAAACCCTGCCATGGCACCGCCATCTCCGCCCTTTCTCCACGGCGGCAGCGGCAGTCGGAGAACCGTATAGGAGGATACTACCGGCATCACGATGAAAGGTGTAAAAATATCCGAGAGAGCCTCTATACCTAGATGTAGGCTACTTCTCCGATTGATCCTAGGGTTCTTGACGCGTAACCCTTTACCATCTCTCTCTCGTTTCGGAAATCCTCATTCCCGAACTCACCTTTACGGCTGGGAATCGGATCAGGCAGTTGAGGAGGCCCGAGCCCAGGTCGCGAAGCCCCTGATTACAGCTTCTCAGGGGAATGTTTTCACCTCTGGTGCTACTGAGTCCAACAATATCTCCGATAAGGGAGTTTTGCATTTCTATAGAGATAAGAAGCGACATGTTATTACTACTCAAACGGAGCACAAATGCGTTCTGGATTCTTGCCGTCACCTACAGCAAGAGGGCTTCGATGTAACTTACCTTCCCGTTGAGTCTGATGGACTTGTTGATCTAGAGAAGCTTCGGGCTGCGATAAGGCCTGATACGGGCTTGGTATCAGTTATGATGGTGAATAATGAAATCGGTGTGATTCAGCCCATGGAAGAAATTGGAAAAATTTGTAAAGAATTTAATGTTCCTTTTCATACTGACGCTGCACAAGCGTTGGGGAAGATTCCAATTGATGTGGAGAAGATGAACATAAGTTTGATGTCGTTAAGTGGGCATAAAATTTATGGGCCGAAAGGTGTTGGAGCTTTGTATATTAGGCGTAGGCCAAGAGTTAGGGTTGAGCCCCAGATGAATGGGGGTGGACAAGAGAGGGATTAGGAGTGGGACGGTACCTACTCCGTTAGTGGTAGGAGTTTGGAGCAGCTTGTGAACTTGCAATGAAGGAAATGGAATATGATGACCAGAGGATTAAAGCTTTGCAGGAGAGGTTACTGAATGGTATAAGGTCACAAGATTGATGGGGTTATTTAGTAAGTAGTAGTGTTGAAAGGCGATATGCTGGGAATTTGAACTTGTCTTTTGCATATGTGGAAGGTGAGAGCTTATTGATGGGGCTTAAGGAGGTTGCAGTGTCAAGTGGAAGTGCGTGTACCAGTGCAAGTTTGGAGCCGTCCTATGTGTTGAGGGCGTTGGGAGTTGAAGAAGATATGGCCCATACGTCAATTCGATATGGGTGGGAGGTTTACTACTGAGCAAGAGATCGATCGTGCGGTTGATCTTACAGTCAAGCAGGTTGAGAAGTTGAGGGAAATGAGCCCACTTTATGAAATGGTTAAAGAGGGCATTGATATAAAGAGTATACAGTGGGCGCAACGCGTTGATTGCTGAATGATCTGAATTGGGGCGATAACTATCACTACATGATCATTGTCATCCAGGTTCTTGTTCAGAATATTTAATATATGTTGTTAGGCTTCATAGCTCTTTCTATTAGTAAAGTTTTTGCAATAAGACATACTGTCGTCTGAGCTGGAAGTTGATGCTGTAATTTTTGTATGATATAGCCGTTGAGTTGCTTTAGTGACGGGATGTAGCATCTATTTTGGTAAAAATGATGGGTGTTTCTGCCCTTGGATTTTGGTTTCTAATATTTTGTTTGTGACCATTGAAAAGCTTATATTATTTAGACCCCGTTGTGTTTGCATGATTATCTCAGAAAGTTTATGAATTGCTTCTGATTATCTTTGGAAATAATTTAGCGTGCGCTTTTACTGCATTCCAATAATCTGCACTCGCTGCATATAGTATGCACATCAGGGTATAAACGATTGGACGATTTCCTGCGACATAGTTGGGACTTTGTATTGGTTTAAACTCTACAGGTTATGTGCTTTGAGGAGAAATATCAAGGGACACAGAATGAAGTTTGCTTGTATTCTTTGATTATGTTGTCTTGCAGATTATGGGTGGGCACCTTGCCCTGTGTCTCTCATTGCTGTTTGTGATGCCATCATTTAAGGTCCTTCTCTTCTAGTTGGTATTTTATTCAACTGAATGCTGTGAATTAGTGCTTTCTGGTTATTTGACAAATTGAACTGGAGGTATGCATTTGAAGATTCCAAGATTTGATCCTATTGCATTGAACACCCTGATTTGGGTGTTAACATTTACTGTAATCTATAAGATTCTGTTGGATTTTTGTGTCTGCCTGCTACTTTGAGTTCTTCTGATTGACATGTCTTACAAGCGGTTTTCTGGTACCGATATTTGAATCGGCTACTAGGTGAGTTCTTAGGATTTCCTTTTTCAAGTCAATTCTGGGTAGACCAACTGCTAGTAGATCATGGTGGGACTGTGATTGATGGAATCCTTGTCTGTTTACTACCCTCACTACCCTCTTCCCCTTCCTGTGAATATACCATAGTCAGCATAGGAGAAAAAAAAAGCAAACAAACAATTTAAATAAATGACATCCTCATCTGAATGAGTGTGATGAGGAAATAAGTTAAGCTTCTGCAGGGGTTGTCGAGTAGCTTCTTTCTTTTAGGGAGCATTTCTTCCAAAGATCAACTTTGGACTAGGCTTTGAGAATCAAAAACAATTGAAGTAGTTCCGTGCTTGTTTTGCACTTTAATTCTATTATTCCTAGTTGCTTCCTAAGGAGTAATATCTTTGCTTTGTATTTCTTAATGATGTCGTCCCAGTGCCAACTTGTACTATCTGCCATTGTACTGAGGTTGGGTGTTCATGAACATGTAAATGTAGTTTGCGCTGCAAGGGAGAAGTTTGGACTTTCAGTGATCTACAATTTTTGTATATGTTAGTCGTTGTAGTGTTGGTGGTTATTACTGAGGTCAAAGGCGCTAAGTGGATTGTGTTTATGGTGTTGATTGTATTGATAACATGCTGGGGAACACCCTTGCTGGATGAGAATTGGTTAGATTAGTTGATAAATCTAGGTGCAAGTAACTCAGCACGAATCTTAAATTCAGATTTTAGTTTGTTGCTTCTACCGCTGTCTTGTTCATCCTCCATCAAGCTTCATGGGGCTATTATATGCTGTAAATACAGAATAGCTAGATCCTGGTTTCTGGTACTATTCTATATAGTTATTAGAAAAGCTGATAATTCAATCACGTCGTGCACTGTGAAAGCACTTCCTTGAATCCTATTGGTATGTAAATTGTATTGGGGAACTGTCCTTCAACAGGGGGCATCAAGAGTGTGCCTAACTGGTTACTGAAGTCCGAATGGATTGTGTAGACCAGTGGTTTTTGTAGTATGCCATGCTTTCAAATTTTGGTTATTTTGAGAAGTGTTTTTTTTTTGGGTTAGAAATGCTTTTAAAAAAAGCATTTTTGAAGAGTGGTTGTCTTTATTCACGGTTAATCAATTTTGTGCTTGGTCAAACTTTTAGAAGGTGCTTCAAACTATTTCTTTCACCTTCTCCTGCTGCTCAAAATATTTATTTAAGCATCTTAAATTTGTGAAAGAGTAAAGCATTTTTGGCTTTTAGACTAATATAGAAGGAATGACGGTAGAACAACAGTTGAGGTGCGTTGAGTTGGGCCAGTGCACATCATGAAAAAACGGATAAGTAATCAAATACGGTGTCCCTCAAATATGTTACTGCACTGGTCACGGTTCTCCTTTTGCGTCCTGTGTTATATCCATTGGATCTCAAGATATTATGGTGTACTCCCTGGATGTGTATTCGTGCGTTTTGTTTGCTTGTACTTAGCTGGAAAGTGAATGAGACTCGGAAAGGACGACGCATGATAAGTTGGCATCATTTTTCTTATTCAGATTTCTGGATTCGCGTTATTCGAAAAAATAATTTGTATGTGGCACAAGCTGGGAGTAGCTACATCGACGTCTTTATGATTTGATTCATCCCTGGAATTCTCAATAGCATCACAAATACTATGGAAAAGCATATATAGCACAAAAAGGGCTTTGAAAATCACAGATGGGTATGGGCTTTATTTAAAATATACGGGATATCATGCTCTTATTTAGCTCTCATGGATTTGAGTGAGATGCAGACATTTATTGAATTTCTATCTATATTGTGAATTGATTTCTTCATATTATCATATCGTGCTGGGCTAGGAAAAAATAGATTTGGTTAATACTTTTTGCGTTAAGTCGCCTCGGTAAATGAATTACCTGTGATTTTGATTGGCAAATTCGTGCAATTGAACAGTCTTGTTCTGGGCCGTTGACTTGGTATTGAATGAGTCAATCAATCTACTTTGGTATTTTTTTAACAAAAATGATGATATTATTTCTCCATTAATTAAAAAATGGTGATTGATTCAGACAGATATGAGTTCCTAAATTGGTTGAGGGTAGAGGTGGCAGTGACACCCACAGGCAAGACCATCAAGATTCGTTCTTCTTTTTTTCTCATCAGAACTTTATCCGAGTATGAATCTTGCGGACTAGAGAATTTTTTCGGTCTTAGCTTCGCTGTATATAAACAAAATATTACCTTAGCACAGTATAATTTTAGATGAAAAGTCCCTTTTCGTCCTCTTAATCCCTTGCAGAGGTTCTAGCTGGGGACGGTTGGGAGGTAGAGTTTTTGTTAGGGTAAAACGGACATCAACGCAGTATTAGTGGTGTGCAAAAATGGCTATTTGGAGTGCAGAATCAAATACATAGAACTATCAGTCTGAAATTTAAAATGACTGTGTTGTAGACTTTGTGGTGGAAAAAGCAAAGAAGTATTTTTGTTGACTGTCAAATAACAACTAGTATAGATAAATTCTGTTTCATCGGGATAATTGGATGGGACATCTTCGTAAAATTGCACTTTACCTGTGACCACAACGTGAAATTTAAACAAGGGAGGCTAATATCCGTCTGTTCACCGTTAATTTTGCTGCTTTAACATTTTATTTTAAAATAAGTGATGTTTTAATTTTTATTTTATTTGAAATAAGTGGTGTTTCACATTATCGAAGACTTTAATGGTATTCTAATAACAATTTTACTTTTATTTTAAATGAAGTGAGATTTATAAATTATTAAAGTTTACATTTTTCAATCTATTTATTAAGGTTAAGTGGAAAATACATTTTACATTTTAGAAATGAATAGTTTCTTAATGGATGTCAGCCATAGCTATTTATTTTAAAGCAGAAAGTGTTAGACCGGAGAAGGGAAGGTGAGATAACGAAAATGAAAACATCATTAATGGCTGCAAATGATTGGTATGCATATTTGTTAAGCATGCATTGATCTCTTATATAAGTATGTAATTAAGCATGAATGTCAGAGTAAGAACTCACTGTCTTGCTTGAATAAAAAAGGAAAAGATGAAAATTTTGAATGGAGAAAGTAATTACAAGTACTCCCATGGAGTAATTAAACTTTTTCATTAACGGCGTTATTTATTGGATATTTTTGACTGTTATAACAAAATATTATCATAGACAATATATAATAAAACATAATATAAAAAAAAATTTAACTGTTATAGTAAAAATATTGTTAAAAAATGGTAAATTAAATTTGAAGTTGCTTTTTGTGTTCTATTTCTTCAGGAAAAAGAGCTTTGAGTTTTGGTTACTTGAGAATGCTGCAAATACTGTATGGAACAATTCAACATTTGACATGTGCTAGCTTGCATGAGGTCCCACAATAGGAAATACTGTTTTGTCTTTAATAAAAAATTACTCATGGATAACTGCTTCTTTTACCCAAAGAAAACAATAGGTGATTTCTTCCAATTCACATAAAGTAACATAGAGTCAGAAGACAAGTAGAAAACTGATGCACATAATTAATTTTGTTACTCCGCAACTTAACGGTTGCGTATAGAGATGAGGAAAACGTATATGAATTTTAGCAGTATAAATCTGAGAGTAAGTGGGTGATTTTTAATTTGATAGGAGGACAGGTCTGGAATCTGGTTAAAGTCAGAATGTAATTTGGCATCCAGAATCCACATTAATATTCCAATAAATGTTTAAAAAAAATATGGCCATATCATACGATGCTTCAGCTTTCAGTAAAACAGTTTAACCAAATCTTTCACCTGCCTACTCTTAGTTCTACTGCCTGATTTGTAAACAGGGTAAGGTCAATTATTACATATGCTCTTTTAGTAACCTCTACGGACTTTCACATTTACTTTACTGTCATTTTGTACCCTCATATTTACACGCTCAAAAATTCGCTGCTATTCTCTTTTTCTCAATAAGCTTTTCACAATCGTAGGAAGGTTCATACTGTTCCTACTGAGTATGCTTTACTAATACTAAATTAATTTAATTGCTGGTTTTGGGCGCCACAGAAAGCAGCAGCCATTCATGTGCAGACTCGAGTTTTTAACCCAAATAGTCCCTTAAATTTGAGGATCGTTCAATTTTAAGTCGTGATTATATTATTCAAGCTCTGACTTTTAAATTATAATTGATGAAATCATACAAACGGACTATTAAAATTATGAAAATGTCATGTGCTTTTACATTAATGGAGCAAAATGATCCCGAGAGAGATCTTCTCCAATTATCATATTTCCTCCTATTTTAGCACTATTAACTTTTAAAAACACAAATCTAGACAAGAGAATCACTGGAAATCTTGAAGAAGAAAAAAATTAAGGTGGGCAAGAACTTGATCGTGATTGTTATTTTACTTGGACAAGTAGTAAGACACTTACCGTTAGTTCTGTAAACTAGAAAGTTCTAAGGTAGTAATAGGGACAAAAATAGACTTAAGCCCAAATTTAAGGGATTATTTGGGGTTAAAGCTCGACTTAAAACTAACAAGAAAGTAGCAATGATTCATGTACAAGAGGACTGTACTTAGACTTGTATTTTTAAGGGTTGAAGATAAGATTTCCACATTTGCATTTCCAGCTCATGGGCTTGTAGTTTGAGTTGTCGCTGTCCCTGGCATAGGCAATGCTGCTGGAGACTTTGTTGCTGTTGTTGTTGTTGTTGATGATGAATTGTGATTCTTTTTCCATTTTTGTAATTTGGGGATTTGGGAACCTGGATGGCTTCACAGTGTCCGCAAGAACCGCATCTTTTTCACCTAGGTGGCCTCGACCCAATTTGTGATCTCAACATTGCTCTCTTTTGATCACTCTATCACCACAACCCAAAGAGAATTCCAATTAGGAAAAAAAGAAAAACAAAAAGGGTACGTAAACAGTGTGCAAATTTTACCTGCCATACTTATGCCATGCCGCAGTATCAAGCAATTTTCTTCCTGCAAAATGAAAAAGAATTGGACTAGTTGAGTCAAATTTCAGCTTCTAAAGTTGCCCGTTTCATTGTGTATGTGAACAAGAAGCTAGAAAACAGAGAGACAGAGGCAGAGGACTCTGTTTTTGTAAACAGAGGCGGCTAAGAAAATATACCTTGAGCCTGGAATGTTAGCACAGGATAAGCTTGAAATCGTAAGAAAGATAAGTGAAATTGTAAGACAGTGAAGTGTGTGGCGACATGTGAAATTCTAGGTCCAGCCCATTTTAAATTTGAAAAGGAATGATGGGAGTTGAAAGTGAAACTATTAACTCCCCCTTGTCTTTATATATAAGGAAAGAGGGGAAGAAGGTTAATGGAGGAGTTTGATGGGAAAAAGATAAAAACAAAGGGAAAATGGCAGCAAGAGAGGAAAGGTCGTCTGGCGATGGAGATGTGAGGGAAAAGGTGGGAAGAGTTTAAAAGTAGAAGATGAAAATGATGAGTGATTGAATGAGTACTTAATCAGATGTCGCACTCCATCTGATATGTTATTGTAATTGAAGTGTGATGGAACAGAAGAGGATGAGTATTGCAGAAGGCTTTCAAGGTAAGTGAAAGCAGATCCGAAAAGGGAAGAACCTCAACAACGCCCCTCGTGCCATGAGCCACCCCTTTCTGTTTCAGACAACAAAAAGACGTACTCATATAACTGTTCAAAACCCACGGCCACCATAATCAAACTATGAATAATTTTTTCATTGTACAGAGACAAGGAAGTAAAACTAAGATCTAAGTTTTATATAGATACTTCCTTCCATCTCAAATTATCTATACCTTATTTTAAAAATAGTTCACACACTCCAATTATTTGTTATTTTAAAAGTTCAACATAAAAATAATTTATTTTTTATTTTTACCCTTTATATTATTTTCTTGAAGAGTATGAAGTCGTTGATTATTGAGAGTAAGCATTTAATGGAAGAAATTATAATTTAAATATTAAATGATTAAATAAATATTTAGAGAAGCGGGTTTTTTTTATTTATTTAGTTGTTTATTTTAATTTTAAACTAAAAAAACAATAAAATATTAAAAAGTAAAAAGTAAAAAAATCTTTCATTTTTTAAAATATTAAATTTAAAAAATTGAAAATCGAATGATACATTAAATAAAAATGATTTGATGATACAAAATTTTTGCATGATAATAATGTATATTACCAATTAAACTCTAAAAAGAGAAGACATTTGAGGTCGTTTGTTTTAAAAAAACAAGTTACACATAGATTAATAATGTAGAAATTATTTGCATTGGGTGTTTGATTGATTGTATTAAAAAATGGATGTACACTATACAATTAAAAACTTTGTGTTTGATTTAAAATTATAAAAAGTGGAAAGGACAGCTTGATGGTTCCTTACTCATGTATAATTAATTGTGGTAGTATTATTCTATATTGATCTTGATATAAAATAATAAACAAATTTATCTGCAAGTTATACCAAAATTTGATATGTTTAATTTTGAATTATTTCAGGAAACTATAAATTACTTTTGATTTTATATTTAGGCGCTTCCAATCTCTAGTAATAGAGGTGAAAGAGATTGATTAAAAGAAAAAGTATTTAATGGATAAAACAATGCAAGTATTTATACTGTCATTTTTTAGCTAACACAATCACACAAACGTATTCTTATTATTACAAAATTGACGGTATGAAAAAACAAAATTAGATTATCAACTATTTAGAAGTTTAACATCTATTAATTGTCTCAACTAATTAAGCATGAATTAGATTAAAAAAGAAATAGTTAGTAATAGAAGTATGCTTCATTCCATGATTATTTTATGTGACGGTATTTGATTGCTATAAATTTTCAGAAAAATAAATGCACACCTTTGAAAGATAGTATAAGTATTTTTAAATTTGTGATTTTAAGTATACAATGACATTTTTATAGCTATAAGAACATATGGCTAAAGGTAAATTTGAAGTCAAATTTTTTATAAAAAAATTAAAAAAATTAAAAAAATTAAAAAAATTAAAAATATTTTTAAAATATTGTAATAAGATCTTTTCTTCGTTTTGAAAATAAGTGATGTTTTTAGTTTAAAAACGCACTTCTAAAACTTCTCATTCGTAGAAAGTAAAATGTATTTTTATTCACTTAGCGCTTTATAAATATGCTGAAAAAGATGCTTCTTTAGTATGTTTTTGGTTATGTAAAACTCTCGCGTTTAAATAAGGTAAAATTAAAAAGAGCATCGTGAATGCTTGGCGATTATGTAAAAGCAGCGCGAAGCGATTAAAAAAGGCACATTTTGAAACGGGTAAGATAGAGGCCAAAAAAAAAAGTGATAATATTATATAGCGGAAAAATCCAAAAAGAATAGGCAAAGAAGATAGGGGTAGTGTAAAGCAGGAGAGGATGGTAGATGAGCGGATTACAAGGCAGAGAAGAGGGGAAAAGAACAAGTACCCAAAACAGCAGAAATCCACTTAAAACCTTAAAAATACACTAACAGACACCTTCAATATGAGCTGTTAGACTTATGGGGTTTTCGCTTTAAATTTTCTTAGCTTAGTGTGAATATGTTTGCCCATAACAGGAGATTTCTTCTTCTGCTTGCTTTCATCAACACTCATCCCACCAATACATTATACATACATCCCTTCCCTCTTACCATTTCTTCTCTTTTTTTTTACACTAACCTCCCTTAGTTATTTAACAAATTAATGCCCGTATATATAATGAATTTAGACAAATACTATAAATGATGCGGAAAGAGAGTATCGGAGGTGTGAATATGTTGGGAGGCGGAGAACGCAGGGAGGAGCATTTTCTCCCAGTTACAAAAAGTGCATTGCGGCCTTGCCTCACTTTTCATGTGGTCGCATTGCTCAGATATATCAATAGGGAAGTCCTAATGCAAATTCATATGGAAGATAAGGCAAGGAGCCAAGATGGACTTTTACAATCGGGTAGGCTTGATACAAGAAAATAAATTTAATTAATTCAAATAATGTTATTTTTATACTCAAAAATATTCCTTTTCCTTTATTATATATTGATAAGATTACGTTTGGCGCTGTATTTAATATTAAAAAGAAAAAATTAGAAAAGATTTTTTGAGATTTTAAAACAGAGAGAATATTAAATATTAATTTTATATTTTTAAATTGTAATTTTATGATATTTTTCGCAACAAGAAATAAGGTAGAATATCACTTATAAAATTTATTTTACTACTTTTCACATTGTAAATTTTAATTCTTGAATTTTTAAAAATTTATTTTTATAGAGAAAATATTTTAAAAATATTTTAATGGACCAAACATGAGTGTATTGGAATTTGCAACACACCCCTAAGTCTTTAGTTTGAAAAAAATTAAATTTTATTAATTGGATAAATTTAAATCGTGAGAAATGTAAAAGTTGTCCGAAATATACTATCATGAAGGGAAACTAAGATGTTGTAATATTACTGTCTTGTCTAGAATTTGACTGACCTTAATGTTGAAGATCACTTAAATTAAGTGAAAATAGTATTTTGAAAAAATATTTTAAATTGAATTAAAGACTTTAGGTCCAAATAGGTAGCATGCTTCCAGTACCATTTTCTAATTTTATTCCCAATTGTACTTAAATATTCCTCAACACCAATTCCCACCAAAACGAGAGAAAATCAATTCCCTCTCCTTGAATTGTGGCGTTCCATCGCTTTCCCAGATAGATCTAATTTCCATGTCCCAACTGGACGCCCCAAATGCTGATAATAGTGTTCTGTCTTTGGATTAATTTCAGGTCATTCGTATAAATATTTTTAAATTTATAGTCTTTAAATTTTATCTTCACACATTTTAAGTAATGAAAGTGGTGAAATAATTTTAGCAGTCGAAAAATAATATAAAATTCATGATACATGAGGATTTTCTTGAAGTTATCTTACGTGGCATAAATTATGGCGAGTTTATGCATTAGGGACATAATTTACAACTGACGTCTGTAAATTTAGCAACGATGAATTTGCGTTTGGGCGCTAAATTTTGCGGCATGAATTTGTGTCTTGAGCATAAATTTAGCAACGTAGTAGTTTATGCTGGGCGTAAATTGTGTAGATGCTTTGTGTCTTGAGAATTTCTTTGTACGTTTTTTTAAAAAAAAAAATATTAAGGGTAAAGATATGTCTTGCAAATTAAATAACACTTAATTTATAACTCTTGAATTACCGACTCAATTCTCTATGTATTTTAAATTTCAATAATAAATATTAATTTAATTAATAATATTTTAAACATAAAATTCTCATAAAATAAGCTGCATGCATAGAAATTAAAGACCACATAAAAGATAAAAACGAAAATAAGTAAATAAAGCCAAAATAGCAACAGTTTTCGCAAAAATTTAATAAATTTCAGCCCTCCTTTTTGTAGATCTCAGCATTTCCAATCCAAACAAATTCACATGTCTTATGTCCGAAAAGCCCATATGGTCTTTCGTCTTTTATTTCCTTTTTTTCTCTACTCATCATATGGCCCATATACAAATGTTCAGTTTGATAGTTCTCGTAATTTGAACCATATGAAAGCGTCTAGCGTCTATAATGTACCACCACTTAAACTTTAAAGTTATTTTTTAAATTGAATTATGTATAAAATACATTAAAGAGAAATGAATTACAGAATGTCACTAGTACTGATTATGAGAAGAAAAAAAAGATTATGCAATGCTTATATTTTTCTTGTTGGAGATACCTATCCTTTTGCTGCAATTTCATAAACTTTGATTCATACACATCTAGATATTGAAGAAGTAAGAATGCTTTGATTCTACTATATACACTGGATGATTTATCGAAGAAGAGAACTTTTTTATTTCTAATTCAAGAAGAGAACAATTCAAAAAGGCTATGGAGTCAGTTTGTGAATGGACCTATTGAAACAATAGACCCAACAGAAGAATATAATGGAAGGAATTAGCAAAGGCTTTATGGGCCATCGGCCCATTGTCCATAAATATTGTTTTGTTTTTATTATTTCATATTTTTGTCACGTAAGCTTGAGATGTAAACTTTCGAGAATCGCGTCTACGATCTGGATCTTTTTCCCTTTTGACATAGCCAATTATCAGAAAGAAAGGGAGGCCAGATCCGATTGTATACAATGCTCAATGATTAATTCAAATTCATTAATGTGTTAAAGAGTTTGAAACCAGTCTTGTCAAAATTTGGAGGCATTATAGCCACAGGTACGTTTGGTTGTAGGAATTGGGTTAAAATTTAAAGGCAATAATTGAGGATAAGGAAGGGCTGCAAATTGCAAGGCCTGGAGAGCGAACACACCTGCAGATGAGTAGAGGTGAGCCTACTCAATATCAATACACTATTTGAGATATTATCTTATAGACTATAGTAAATGAGTCCTATACATATTACACGTAAACGATGTTGACAAGGTACCTGTTACTTTACCAATAATACCACATATTTTGACAGTTTCACACTTTGCTTTTCAATTCCCATCGTGTATTGCTAGATCTGTCATCTTTATTTCCCTCAACTTTCTCCTGTAACTCTAGGTTCTTTAATTTCTTCTCATCATTTCCTCTCTACTTGTTTCTTACTTTCTACTTATTTTTTAGCCTATGTGGTTGGAGAGTGGTAAAGGAAAAGATCGAATAAGAATTGAACCTCGCACCCAATATTATTAATCAAATAACAAGTTAGCAGTTTATATCACTTTGTAAATGGAGTTCATATTTAAACTTGATATCTTGACCTTATCAAGAACGAAGAAGCCAAACAAATCAAAAATACATGATGAAAATATATAAACAAAGGTTACCACCATTATTTAATTTAGAATTATTAATACAGATATCGAAACTTTGTTTGATGGTCAAATCTATCTCCTCTAATAAGCAGTAGTAGGATAAGTGAACATTAAACATGTCTAAGTGCCTACAGACAAACTAGTCTAGAGATTTAGTTAAGTTCGTGCCAGCCCTGCCCTATAAGCAAGAAAAAAGGAAGTAGGAGGGATCGTTATTCCTGAGTAGTCTATTTAATGCATGTAATATTTGCGATGGTCACTGAACGAGTAACATTTTTTGCCAAGTTATAAAGATAAATGTTGTAACATGAAATGAATTAATTATCTCTATATATCTCATCAACTTTGCGCCATAAATTACTATTAGGCTGCCAGACATGAAAAATTGTCAAAATAAACACCACGTCAACCCTTATAAGTTAAATTCGATTATATATCATATCTTATTAACTTGACCTTCCAACATAAAAATGGTTAAAGTGAGATAGAAAATGGGAGAAATGAGAAAGTGAAGGCACTTGTGTTTTGATGTGGTTATGCATTTGTTGTGTCGATCATGATGTGGTGGTGGAATTATTTAGAAATGATTAGTGAAACATCAAATCCTTTTGTTTTTTTGCTTCTTCTCATGGATTGGTATAGAGATGCAATATACGTACAAGTCTAACTCTTAGTAAGTACCAATTTAACTTTAAAATACATAGGAAATCTTCTTAGTCTATTCCTACACTAGCATTTATGCTTTGAATATGTACAGCGCACCGGAGGAAGCCAAAACCTTCCCTAGCCAGCAGATGCAATAGTCCTAACGGTTAGTCTAGATATAGGTCACATTTTGTACAAGAATGAATTATTCGTTACGTCAGAATCTACCGTGGTGAAGTCGAGAGAAATTTGAAAAAGGATATTGAGGATCTTTTCAAAGTCTAATATATATGTATGACAAGTAATGTTAATTTAGCTACGTAATATAATTTTGAGAAACAAAAATGTCGATTGACCACCCTTCGACTTACACAGCCCCTAATTAATCTCTCACAATTTAGACGAGTTTAATACATACATTATAACTACCGAATGAATATATACTCCACCAAACCTGTTCAAGTTTGAAAAATGAGGGAATAAGGAAGTGGAACCAAAGATTGAAGTACATCATTTTCTTTTAACTTTTAGGAGTGAGAGTTAGCATCATGACCTTTTCAAAATACTTGGCAGAGCGTCAAACCCGATGGAAAGGGACTACTCTGTGTTTTAGTTTCCTCTCCGAACAAATTCATTATCTTTTTGGCCTACGCAAGTACAGTTTGTAAAATCAAACCGACGAATACCTGTTGCTCGTCACTCGTAAGTTCAAACAATTTAATAGTTTATTTATTTATTAGCTTCATTTATTTTGATCCGTCATATTTAATTGTGAGAAAATATTTTTAAAAGGATATTTTTGTATGTTATATGTAGAAGAGCCATCCTGATCAAACAATCTCAACCCAAATAATCATTGAGTTTAATTAGCAACCAATTTTAATCGGTCCAAATTAATTCAATCCACGAATTTCCTTACACTAATCTTAAATTCTCATTTCAAAGGGAAGGAAGTGCATATATAAGCAATTTTAGACCACCCTGCACTAAAGTCATACCTGCAATGTATATGGTACAAATTTATCCACTTCAGAAACATATTTTAGCATACACAATTAAGCTTTAATTTCGCATCTGAAATTACAAATTCCCAGGTAGTGTAAACCTAAAAAAAAAAAGACAAAGTTTAGTTGCAAACTTCAAACAATGATCAGATCTGAGTTCTTCTGCCGCAAGGGCAGAGCTTCAAATAATTGTGATTGACGTTCTACCAGATATAGTAAAGATCTATCGGGCAAAAATATTGTTCGATGGATCTATGACTGAAAAATTTTCATTATTAGGAGATAGAGAAGAACGAGAAGCGCAAAATCTGAAGCATTTTTATACAGGGTATCGATTAAATATTTTAGAAAAGAATTGGGAATAGATTAAATGGGGCGGGCCGGTGAACTTTTTACCATTTCAAAGCCAAAATTCTGTATTTTTCTTCTCTCGCAGTCTCCTTCAGTTGTTATTTGTAATAATAACAGACTAGCCGTAGGTAAGAAATGCATTATTGCCTGTTGGGCGAATTAGCTAAACGTGGTCGGTTCCTGATATGTGATTTCATGCCACGCGGAATGCAGTGGTTGGTCATTCAGGTAATTTCCTAAGAGTCTTCCAACTCTACAGTTCAATTGGAATAGCGATTTTGTTGTCTTTATAGTCTCCAGTTGATAAAATCAGTCAATTACAGGAATAATTAGGATGGTACTAATATAACTGGCGCTCCTATTAACTGCGTGTCAATATCACTTTCCTATTGGATTTCTTATGGCCTACAGATTTTTAAGCCGGTTTTCATATTGTTGAGTGATTTTTAATTTTTATTTTTTAGTATTTTAAATAATAAATATGAGATAAAAATTTAAAGGAATTTTCACAAAACAGAAAATAAAATTCGTTAGGCTACAGAAGACAGAAGTTAAATGTAGGCTTACTGCACGAGAGCAAGTGTTCAATAGGTAGAAGGTCGGTGCATGGCTTACCGTAGAGCACAAGTTTGCATTGAGCATCTTTCTGGTATAATTTAAATATTATTATTGAGCTTTTGTACATGGGTAGAGGTTCAATTGCACAAGTTCCTATTCATGTATCAGGCGTAAATTCGTATTATTCGGCGCATGCGTATGGGTAGAAGTTCATTAGCTTACAACCCTGACAGCAATTCAAATTCGTAAACTTTTCTGCAAGCGCGAGTTCAGCTGACATGAATTTATATCTACCAGGGCGTAAGTTACCGTATTCTGCTTTACCTTTAGAAACAGGTTGATACTTGTGAATTTATATGTCAGACGTAAGTTTATGTTACTTCTACGCTCGGAAACAAATTGTCTGTGAATTTATGTCGATCGGGCGTAAGTTAAGCTTATTCTTACTTGCTTTTATGTTCGCGTAATCTACACGTGAATTTATGTCTTTCGAATTTCATTAAATCTCTTTTATGATTTTTTTCTTTTGCTATTGACAATATTTTTAATTATTTTATTATTATTTGAAAAAATTAATTTAATTTTAATTAAATTACATGTTTTTTTTTTTGTTTTTCTAATTTTTTAAAAAATAAAAATATTTATGTGAATGAGTCTCTGGCCTATAGCCACAAATGCAAATCCAAAAAGCCAGGTAAGCGCCCTAATGGGGGCCCATTTTTAACCGATCTGCCGTCAAATTTCGTGGACAGCCAATGGCGGCAACTGTGGAGAGATTGGGACCGCATTAATTCTCAGCAAATATGATTGTCATGGTTTCATGCTTCTATTTTTTGAGATGGGCTTGAAATGCAAAAATATCACCCTTCCAATCCAACTTATGATGAGTTAAAATAAAGGCCAAATACATGCATAATGCTTTAAATTTATTTTTTATTGTGATATTCAATCTTAGTTTTATTTTTTAAAATTTTTTTTATATTTTATTTATACTATTCGATTAGAATTTTGCCTTTTAAAAATTAAGTTCGTTCGTTAATTTTATTTTAGAAAATAGTAATTTTATTTTAAAAAATAATAATTTTATTTTTATAGCTGCACATTTTGTGAAAAAATAATCGATAAAAGTACATCGATTTTTAAAGTCCGTCAGTATTTTTTTAAATGGGTGACAATGACCGACGGAGTTAACTTTTTGAATAGTAACTTTCGGTAGTGTTGTGTAATGAATTGAAGTTTTTTATGCGTATTGAAGATGATTTCTTTTTACTAATATTGAGAAAGTAAAAAATTAGAAAGTGGGGTATTTGAGTTAAAACCGAGGATGACTTTTGTATGATATAAAAATAAATATGTGGCGATTCTTTTTTTAATTGATATTTTGTCTGCTTTTTAAAAATATTTATCAATTGTGTTGAATAATTTACACTAAATAATATTGCTTGTTTTAAAATGAAACACGAAAAATAAAATTGGAGGATCAAAATGAAACAAGTAAAATGAAATGTCAAAATAAAAAATAAGAAGAGGTTTAAGCGATTGCTGTGGTAGCCTAAAATAAATTTTAAACCAAAATTTTATATTTGTGTTTTTTTATGTTTTTAAAGTATTCAAAATTTTATATATAAAAAAATTAGTAAAAATATCTCAAATATACTCTATTATAAATGTATGTAGTAAAGTTACTTAATTTTATTTTATTTCAATAAAATCCACTCAATTTTAAAAATTTTCTCTTACAAAACTAATTATCTTTTTATGTCATATAATCATGACTCCATAAATAAAATAAGATTAAAGATACCTAACTCATCAACAATCCCTTAATTGTTTAGAGACTATAAGCTTACAAATTAGCAAAGCTTTATAATATTCCTCAATTTTATTTTTTTACTTGAAAAATTAACGGCTACAAATATATGATTTTATTAAAAATAATTTTCTAACTTTTTTTCTTTATAGTTAATGATGTATTAACTTTCATTTACGGTATAAAGGAACCAAAACTCCTTTATATAATATATAAGTATAATATTTCTATGTAGATATCTATTAACTATTATAGAAAATAAAACAAAATAAAGTTAAAATATTCATAATAAAATAAGAATATCTAATTCTTCTATATTCAAAGATCGGATTTTAACCTAAATATCGTTTTATGTTTTATATTTGTATTTATTTAACATGAAGAAATGTGAATTTAATGGAAAAAAATACTTCATATGTGTAACTAGTGTATTATTTATTAATTTTCTGATACAAAAAGATTTAATATTTTTGGAGTAATTTCTGTGTATAGAAACTTAAATTTTTTTTAATAAAAAATAAAATAGAATATATTTTCTCTATTCAAATAAAAGCAAATATTCAATGATAAATAAAAAAAATTAAATACATAAATAAAAAATAATAAAATAATTTTAAAAGTGGGCAGTGAAACGTTTTTTCATTTATTTATTTTCTGTTGATTTTACTCTTCAGAATTTTTTTTATTGATTTTTCTCTTTCATTATCTATCTATTTAGATTTTTCATCCCAAGAATAAACTATAATCTGAAAATGCATTACTTCGCCTTAAATCTCAATTCTTTATATGTTTTTCTTCTTTTCTTTTACTCCTTTTTTTTGCGATTATTCAAAAAAATTACTCTGCTAAAAACCATTACTTTTTTTATGAATAGTAAAATATGAGTCTTTCTTTAATTTATTTTATTTATGAGGTCATGATTATATGTCATAAAACTTAATTAATTTTTATTATGTTATTATTTTTTATGATAAATATAATTAAAGTGATTTTATAAAAAAAAAAATTAAATAAAAAAAAAAATTAAATTGAGTGATTTTATTAAAATAAAATAAAATAATTTTATTAAATAATTTTTCATAATTGAATAACCAGTTAGAGATATTTAGTTTGCAAAAACTATTTTGACTCTATTTCCATTGCACGGTATAACTTCGTACAAGGAGATTCAATCATAGCATATGGCTACTCTACTGGGCTTCACCTCACTTTTGTGGCGCCACACATAGACACAAACATACCCTTATATGTTTGGTACAATGTATAATGTTTGTTATGAGAGTGTCCTACTTTGGAAATCATTTTTAATTTTCATTTTCAATTGTTTGCTTGAGTATCAAATAAGATGACATTTGGTAAATGTATAAAGTGAATACAATAAGCCATCAATATAATGTTTCTGATATTTAAACGTATTGAAAGCTAGCCAAATTTTGGAGTTGAAATCACAATAGAAAATTAGAAATTAGCGATAGATAAAACTTTATAGTTAAACAATAAATTTTATCATGTTAAGGGTGTGAGGTCTTTTACATATAGAAAATCGTGCGAGCTTGATTTAAAAACGACAAAATTACATTATGTTAAGAGTATTCTTTTTAGTTATTTTAGCCAAATAATTGATACAGAGTTAGATTCATCTAAAATTACTATTCATCCGATATTGTACCTCCACCATATATTATTCATATTTCAAACGTCTAATTCTAAATGTGTTGAGTGTGTTTGAATTTCATATTGATAGTGAAATGGAAGATTAGGTCTCTTTATATAATATTATATTGAGCGATAATTTTATAAGCTAAACTTTTTGAGATTAACAGGGCTATTTTTATATTAATTGCTATCATATCAAACACACCTTTTAGAGGTCGTCAAAAGGAGCAATAATGCATAATTGGGCATCTGGGTACACCTAGATGTTATTCGTGGCACCTAAATACTAATATTGCAATAATGAAAGTTGTTATTTGATGACTAAAAAATCTACCCTTAATAAAAGTGACAGAGACACCATTCAGAGAGAGCAAATTCGGCCCATAGATTGTCTCTGATGAAGATTATAATCAATTTTGGACAATATTTGGTTCGCTTTCCAAGAAAAAAAGAGGATATTATAATTGAAAGGAAATATTTCAAAGTTAAAATTGGGGTTGAATATGAATTTCCTTTAAAAAAAGAAAAAGAAAAAGAAGTTGAATATTTTTAGTATTTACAAATAATGAAATCGATGGAGTAGCTAGTCAAAAACACATTTATAAAAAGAAAGAAGAAAATAGGAGGTTATTCCAAAAGGAGTAGATTAGATAGGACATCTGGCTTAGTAGCTACTACAATATTGCCTTAGAGCAGTAAGGAACCTGAAAGGAAAAATTTGGGCAAGCCCTTAAATGATGATATGACAGAAGAAGTGAAGAATTATTCTGGATTATATTGATCATCCATAAGGTAGGGTTTGGCACAGAGAGAGGGTCCACTGACGGCTTGCTATTAGCTGTAATTGAAAATTCCTATCGTCGTTTTCTTCCATCCTTACTCATATATAAAGTTCACCCCCATCATCTTCTATTGTATAATTAACAGAATAAAAAGAAAAACAATGGCCACATTGACTTTCTCAAAATATTCAGTTACCGTTCTAATATTGCTATATGGCTTGACCTTTTCGTTCTCAGTAGCGAGTGCACGACCCGCCACTTTTTTACAAGATTTTAAAATCACTTGGTCTGACTCTCACATCAAACAACTCGATGGCGGCAGGGGAATTCAGCTTATTCTCGACCAAAATTCAGGCATGATCCTTAATTACTTTTTTAAAATTATATCAGACAGAGTTATGATTTATATTTAATTTGGCTCAACTTTTAGTATTTTTAGCACTGAGTTTATGGTACGTTTAAAAATTATTGTTTAAAGTACTATTTGTTGAAATTTTAGAAGGTTTTTAAACATATTTTGTAACAGAAATTATCGGTTCATATGAACCCGTAGCGGAAAGGCTATATCCGTCTGTGTCTGTCATTTTCATGCATGATCCATGATAATGATGTATGGTTCTTTGATTTTAGGATGTGGTTTTGCTTCCAAAAGCAAATACCTATTTGGACGTGTTAGCATGAAGATCAAGCTCGTTCCTGGTGACTCTGCAGGAACCGTCACAGCCTTTTACGTAAGTATACATGTTGTAGTTATTAATTTGACACTGGATATAATATTTCTTGACATTCTTTTTTTCTCACTTTTTGCAGATGAATTCAGACACAGATAACGTAAGGGACGAACTTGACTTCGAATTCTTGGGAAACAGGACAGGGCAGCCGTACACTGTTCAGACGAATGTTTATGTCCATGGAAAAGGTGACAAGGAACAAAGAGTCAACCTTTGGTTCGATCCATCCGCTGATTTTCACACCTACAGCATTTTATGGAACCACCATCAAGCCGTGTAAGTAGACATGTAGTAGTTTTAAGTTACATATATACAATTTTTTGTTCTAATTTATGTATCTCATTTTTAGTTTTAGTTTATCCAAAAGGAAATGTCACTAACAATTCTTTAATTTCAATATGTTACATAGAAGATCATGAGATTCAAATTAAAGAGCATTTTGATAAATTAAACACATCTTTATTTTAACATAATAAAAATTCAAAAGTTTTCTTAATTTTTAATATTTCATACCATGTACGGAGGGAGTATAATTTAACTTGTTAGAGTATAACATGTTAGTTACTTTCACTACGCTAATATTAATTAATGTCTATCCTAGAAATTTACATGCAGTTAACTTACAATTGACCAGATTGAATAAATATTAGTGGCACATAATTACTGAAAACAATTACGTAATTGTTTGTAAATTTGAAGTTTCTCCGTGGACGGAATACCAATTAGAGTGTACAAGAACAACGAGGCAAGAGGAATCCCATTCCCCAAATTTCAACCTATGGGAGTTTACTCAACATTGTGGGAAGCCGACGACTGGGCAACAAGAGGCGGCTTAGAGAAAATAAATTGGAGCAAAGCACCATTTTACGCATACTACAAGGACTTTGACATAGAGGGATGTGCAATGCCGGGACCAGCAACTTGTGCCTCGAACCCACGCAATTGGTGGGAAGGAGCTGCTTACCAACAACTCAGCCCTGTCCAAGCAAGGCAATATCGCTGGGTTCGAATGAACCACATGATCTATGATTATTGCACCGACAAATCCAGAAACCCCGTTCCCCCACCAGAATGTCTGGCCGGAATTTAATTCGAAACAGCTTTCCCATCAACTCCTCCATAATTGTGTATACAATACATAAGGGGGGGAAAAATTAAATTTTTTATATATGTGCACGTTGATTTGGACAGTCACGCTTATGTCCGAATGCTCCGTTGTAATTGTACCAAGATTATAAGGAGTGGTGGCTAAAGTCAGATGTCGTTTTATTGCTGTAATATATGTTGTCTGTATGTACGAGAGCCAATAATGTTTCTTCTTGTTTGATTGAGAAATGCGTAATGTGATGTTTTTTCTTCTTTTGTCTAAACGATTTTCAACCTCAGAGACAGAGTAGAGTAAAGCTACTCATTAAATTCTAGTTCGATCACTCTTCTTAGCAAATAATTAGTTACTTGCTTATTAATTTTCAAATGAAGAATAGAGATAATAACGAAGTCAAATCTTGCTGAGGGTGCCAGTAAGCTGATCTAGAATTAATACTACCGTCATATAGAACAAACAACAAAAAAGCATAAGCTACAATATATGAGAATGAGAACTGCATGTCTCAAGATCATATTCAACAGCATACGTAGATTCTGTTAATTTTGTATTAAATTTGATTAGTGTTTGAAAGAAGATTGTTCTTAATCTTAAATCATGAGGTACAATCCTTACGTTAGAGTAAGGCAAAACGCAATGCATATCTTTAGAGAGGAAAACTAAATAAGAGACGTATCTTCTTACCGTTTATTAACGAAAACTTTTAACTCTGTTTGATAATTCTAATCGAAACGAGTATTCCTTATAATGTCGGTGATACCTTTGCAAACTTTAATCTGTTAGATGGTCAAATCTGTCCTCCCTGATAAGCAGTAGTGGGAGGATAATTGAATGTTAGTGCCAAAATACCAACCTAATTAATCTGTATTGAGGGACCACAGGTTATCTATCAGCGATAGTTGAATAGTAACTCTCGTTTTAGCTTTTGTCAATATTATTTTAGCATACTAATCTTCAAAGCATTTTATTTTGATCTCTATTAACTTGTGAAACTTTTGTCGGCCTAAAGTTTGTATTATATATACTGCTAAGTATATATTATTAGACATTTGAGGTGATTGGTTAAAGTGTATCAGACGATAAGGTTGGCATCTTATGAGGAAGAGCACGTATAACTCGGACTGAAAAAGACTTCACTGCGGATTTTTTATTTTTTGTTGAAACAGCATTACTTATAAACAAATTGAATTACCAATTTAGAACTTAGAAGCAGTACACTCTTATTTCTAATTACACTGAATTGTATATTATTTAGTATTGAAACGCAACGTAACTAGTCACACAATCAGTTTGATGGGAAAAAGTTGCTACTAATATCAACAATTAATTGTCGTTCAACATCAAAAGCTGGAATCGACTATATTAAAGTACTATTATTCACTCTCAACCACATGGTTAGAGGCTTAAAGCATCTAAATCACACGTCCATTTCCTCTTCGGCCCACTGACCCAATAGTCCCCTTAATTTCGATCGGTCAGTTTCATTTCTAAGCCAAAACTGTACTTTTTCTTATCATGCAATCCTCCAATAGTTCTTTGCCACGACAACTGTGATTAAGAAATATGGGCTTTTTTATGTGTCTCAAATTGTAATGCGGCCTACTCACATTGCCAACCTAAGCCCAGATCAGTGCCCTGATATGAGGGCCCATGCTGACTGTATTTACATTCGCCATAAAAAAATCGTGGACAGCCAATGGCCGAGGGCAGAAATTGCGATTGGGACAGCATTAACTTTCCAGAAATGTGACTCAGACTGATACTTCTATTTGTTTCAAATGGCTTTTTGTTTGTGGCTCGTAAGAGACACAAGCTGCCTCAGCCCTCAAAGACTCATTTTGTTTACGGTACAGTTATGAGCGGTCTAGAATGCATGAATTATATATTATGTATGGAGACTTATATGATGAATAATAATAATATGTAACTTGTTAAACGGTGGAATAATAACACAGATTGTTATCATGTATGGATTGGCTAATTTAAGTTTTGGCCAAAAACATTCCTAATGTATACCCACTACTTAGATTACATTCTTGAAATATACTTATATATGAATGGAAAAATATCCTCGTAGCCGCTACAAAACTAATGGAACTCCACAAAATCACGTAAATGACACGTGATATTTGCCCAAACATCAACGTAACCCGTTTCACCATTGCTGATCGAAAAGATAAATTACGGACCACAATCAATTAGGAAAAAGAATTTGTTGTATTTGTAACGAAGAAAATATTGTTGAATAGGAGTTTATGATATGAAGCACTAGTTAAGGTTACTTCTTATTTTTTTGGGTTAAAGTGTGAATCATTTTTGGTGAATAGTACTGGTTAAAAGGACTTTTAGTTTGTTTATGGCGAATTTTTAATTATTGTGTTTATGTTGCATTTCTGCAACGCATATCCTAATTGTTCGTGCTGTCCGGCAACGTTGGGGGACCTTTTCATTTACAGTGACGAACATTCTAGAAATGAAACCTGCTCATTTCCGAAAACATGAAGGATGTTTTTTGTTTACACGTATAATCACTGCAACAAATGTAATATTTAGTCACAAAATTTTTAAGCTGTGATTACAAATTCGTCACCGATAGATATTATTCTACAATTGTTAATACTTATCAGTGATAATGTAGTCTAAGTAATGGGTATTATTTTAGCAATGTAATTGGCCGAGGAACTCGACATTTCTATCTTTATATATTCTTATTCTTGCATGTACTATTGTTACTCTACATTTTATTTTGTCTAAATAATGTTTAAATTATCGTATATATATGTTATACCAAAATTGATTTGTAATATAATGTTTGACTTATAGAATTTAATCCGTAAAATGTGTGTGGAGCGTTGTATTAGTTAAACAAAAAACAAATTGTTACAATTTTCTGTGGTTTTATATCAGAAACCAAATACTGTATTAGTATTACAAAATGAGTTATAAGTAATTTTATACGTGTGAAAAATATTTACATAATCAATTCTGTTAAACGTTATTGTAAGTAATTCTATTTAATAGCATTAGTTAGTAACTTAGAATAAATGGTAACGACCCATGACCCCTATTTAATTTCTTTTGTATATGCGGAGAAAATATAATGTTGAACTAAAAAAACATTGGAGAAATTGTAATTTGCGTATTCTTGAAAGGAACAAAAAGAAATCTTCATTTAATTTTATGCATTGGACCAAAATAATTCAAAAATAATTTTAACATGACATGATATTGTTTGTTTTAAACTAATATATAAATATATAATTTTTAATTATTAGTATAAGATTTTGTTTGCCTACCTAACATTTAGGGGGTGAGACCAGATCATATAGAAACAGAAGAAAAAAAAGATTCCAATTGAAAAGGAAAAACTGATGAACATATCAAAGAGGGAAAAATGTGTCTTCTATCTTGTCAAGTTACATCGTCAACAATTTTAGGTCCTAAACCTACTTAGCAATAATATATGATCGGTCATCCAAACATTGGGATACATCCACCCAATGTCATTAATGACACCTGATGTAACAGTAATGTCTAATGAAGTTTATTAGTTGATAATTAAAAGCCCTATATACCAGTATATTAGCTAGAGAGAGACCCTTCCAACGCCGAACAACAAAGGTAGAGAAGATTTGAAAAAGTAAAATAAAATTAAAACAAAGTAAAATTTTCAGACTTCTGTACATTTAATTTCATCACATTTCTAATGCCTTGCTAGAGAAACATTAAATCATGATAGAAGAATCTCCC
>JACEIK010000343.1:310037-327837 GCA_018107945.1 Datura stramonium
ATGGGTATTTACATTAAATAATACTAACTTACCATAGTTATTAACCAACTTAATGAGTTGATAACTCTTATTATTAATAATTAACCATGGTCAAGTGAAATAACATATATTTATAAACTTCAGGATTACAGTAGAACTGTTTTACTTTATTTGTTATTTTATATTTATATTGAGGTCCGATTAAATTTAAATTCGGGGACAGAAAAATCTCATAATGTTAAAGAGAGGGAGAAAGTTACACAACGCGGGAATATTTTTATCCAAAAAGCTTTCAACTCTTTTACTTGTCAATCAATCAAAATTGTACGTGCCGGCCTCTTCTCGTCTATGCATTTCTCTATAACAATAATTTTTTCTCTTCTCGAAACGTGAATCCCTCTCTCTATAATCTTTTCTTCTTCATCAATCATCTTCTGAATCATTTTCACCATTTTCTGGTTTCTGGGTTTTGTTTTGATTTTTTTTTTCTTGGAAAATAATGGCGAGTTCTAGTGTCACTGGTAGACCATCATCTTCACACAGGTCTGAAAGGCTACCTCCACATGTTTCTACTAATGCTTCTGGAAGAAATGGGGTTGCTAATTATAGTGCTAATAGTCAACAGCAGCAGCAGCAGTCGCAAAATTCGCGTTCGAAAGTCCCATCAGCTAATTCAAGACGTTCTGTTACACCCACTTCGCGAACTCGCTCTCCTCCTCAGGCGAATGACCCAGGTTTTATTTTTTAGTTGTTAAATGCCTGAATGGTTACATTTTGAGTTTGTGATTTTTGATTTTTTTTTTGTTGTTTTTTCTTATGGAAAAAATTGAACATTCTTGTGTTTCTAGAACTTTCTGGTTTTTGTTTGGTTTTTAGATATCGAGGATTGAGTTTGTAATAATATTTCTTGAATATTCAGAATTGTAGTTGGTGGTGGGGCAGTTGTATTACATTCTCTTTCAGGAAAACAAAGGGGTCTGTCTATTCATGGCTGAAAAAGAAAAATTGAAAAGGAAGGAGCTGAGTTGAATTTGGGATGTGAAGATGATTTGTTGTTTTTGTTTTATCTGCACTTTAGATTTGCAAATAGCTGTTCTCCAGCTAGATTAGAGTGATGAGATGTATTTTGATTAACAAATGCTGGAAAATTTTGTAAAGTGGAGACCCTTTATATTAGTTGTAAGGCGCTAATCATTTGACACCTCATAATTCTGCTCATTTTATTGGTGCAAATAAATGTGCTGAAAAGTTTAGGGATCAATCAATCAACCATACCTCAATCTCAAACTAGTTCAGATCAAGTATATGAATACTCTTTATTTGTTCCCCTCTATTAAGGTCCAGTAATACGATATATTGTCCATTTAACGTTACACCGGATGCTAAAGAAGATTGTTATTCCAGGAAAAAAAGTAGTTTTTTTTATCACACCTCTGATTGGGCACTTCTATTGGACACAAAAGATTACAATTGGAGCAGGATATGGCCTCCTCTCCCGAATACAGATGAGGTTGACCAATACAAAGCCCTTTACATTTGAGCCAGAAAAGAAAAAGTGAGTAATGTGGAGACTATTTAATGTAGTATTTTAGAAGGGGAAAGCAGATAGGAGATAGTGATTTTTTGGGTAAAGTTTTAGTCATCTACCAAACCTTCTTAGAAGAATCATTTTGTTGTGAATGGGTTCCAATAACAAGGCTACACTTTGCTTGACAATGTACTTGTTAGCTGCGTAATTTCTTTTCCTGCAGACTATAGATTTTCTTATCTCCCGCTTCATAGGTTCTCCCTGTGCCCAATTTGAAGTGAGTAATAAAGGAATTTTCATGGATTGATTGGTAGAAAAGCAATGGATGGTCTACAAGCTCAAGTAATGTGCAGAAAAAAATCATCTTTTACACGAATTATCCAGTGAACACCCACATTAAAATATTTAGGATTATCTACTATACAACCCGCTTTTATAGCATATCACATTTCTATTTTACAGTTGTTATATGCAATGATGTTCCCATCCAAAATCTTTTGTGGGGATTGCAATAAGTACGCAGTTGTCGGATATTTTATACATGGGCCTGTTTGTGCATGTTGTATATTACTTTATGCCATCATTAAATTTGGTCATTTGTCAAAATAATTCAACATATTAAGCAAATGTAACAAACTTTCCTAGAACCTGGAAGAGTTAGAGTTGCCATCAGAGTTCGACCAAGAAATGCCGAAGAACTTTCAGATGCTGATTATGTGGATTGCGTTGAAGTGCAGCCTGAGGTGATTAACCTGTAAAGCACATTTGCATGGCCGTGTGTCTTCCCTCTATATTTGTAATTCGTAGTAACTTACTAAATCAGTCAAACTACTTCCTAAATCATGCAGCTCAAGAAGTTAAAGTTGAGAAAAAACAACTGGAATTCTGAGTTTTACAAGTTTGATGAAATTTTTGCTGAAAGTGCATCACAAAAGCGCATATATGAGACAGTTGCAAAGCCTGTAGTTGAGGTAAGTGGTACAATGACAACTATAATGGGTCGAACTATATATAGTAGTGTATTATGCTATCACAGAAAGTAGCAAGTTTCATGAATTTGTTTGCATTAATGTCCATAAAACTTCTTGGTAATAATTCAGTCATGAAAGCTAGTACCTTTTGGTTATGAGTTGTGATATATTTTTATTGGAGCATTTATTTTATTTGGTTTTGTTGATGATGAGTAGTAACAGTGATCGGCTACGAGAAGTAGTTGTGCATATAATTCACTTGACTTGGGAAGACATAGTTTACTGTTGTATTCAATAATTAGGGCATTGAGTTTTGCCACGATGGGATATTATCTGTTGTAATAGCTTCCAGTTTCTAGTGGGAACTGTGAGTTCTGCTATCAATGCCCCACTAGCTAACTAGGTATTAGAAAAAACTACTTGAAAAGAAAAAGAGAGCAAGTTGCAGCTTCGTGCACCACGAACTTGAATCATCACTTGGCTGTTAAAACAAGCTAAGATTCTTATTGCCCTGGAAAGCCATATCAGGTTTTGATGTATGCATTTTATTGAAACCTGCCAAGTCATAGTCGTTCCCGACCTTTTTGAGATTCCTTCTTCTAACTATGAAAAGATTGAGAGGGGTCCAAAAGCCTCCAAAGAACAGAAAATGAATTTCCGGTAATCATGTAGCTTAAGAAAGAGCATTTGCCTTCTCTCCCTTTCCATGAGACACATCTCTTTCCAAAGACAGACATCAATATCATGTTCCTGTTCTGTGAAGAAGTGCTCCTGCTACTTTCTTTTTTCTTTTTGTTTTCTAATATTTTGTTACTAGTATTAACTTATATAGACTATATATCAAGTTACTTGAGGTTGATTGATAATAGTCAGAGTTGAATGGTATCATGTTCAGCTAGAAAAGAATGTGGATAAATTCTAAAGATTGTTCAGTTTAGTTGATCGTCAAAGTGATTTGCATCTGTTAAAGTTCATGTCATAATAAATACACGTTAAGCTGATTAATTCAAGGTGTATCCGGGATTAATGTTGTGAGCTAATGTTGGTGAAAAATATGCCAAATTCCTCAATCCAATTATTCAAGGAGCAGTGAAAGTATTTCGACTCTTAACAACACGAAAGCTATTATTAGTAGGGTTTATGTGGCTCTCTATTTGAATAAAACCTACAGAACCTTTATTTTATGCTATATAACTATGGTTCTCTTCCTTTTTCCCCCTTGATTTACGTTTTAAGGAAACAAAACTGTGGTTGGATTTCGCGTCACTATTTTTACGTGTTTAATCTGCATAAAAGAAATTTGATTGATTTTTGCAGAGCGTGTTGAATGGGTATAATGGGACAGTTATGGCTTATGGTCAAACAGGTACTGGCAAGACTTATACACTTGGTAGATTGGGTAAAGATGATGTATCAGAGCGTGGCATCATGGTTAGAGCTTTGGAGGATATTATTGTCAATACAACCCCCACATCTGATAGTGTGGAAATGTCCTTTTTGCAGGTATTCATATTGGTTAACATGATGAAATCTGTTTGTATAAGTATCCATTTTTTTGTCTTATGTAATAGGCCACTACATTTGAACTTATGAAGCTACAGACATGCAACTTATTGCATCCATGCACACTAAGAGCAAAGACTAAGAAAAATGCAAGAACGTGGATTTTTAATGCTGTTTGCAGGTTCTGCAGTTTGCATTTGCATTTAGAAAATTTAAATTCAATGGTTGTTCATTTGGTATAAAGTTTGTTGAATAACTTGAAGTTTTAACTGCTAATCTCATACATTCAACACTGTTGGTGTATTACTGATAGCCAGCATCAGATGTTTATATTGGTTTCTTGACATCCTCAATTTCCCTCTTAGCGGCAAAATTTCTCCTACTACTGCCCAACTCTAGAGAAAGGTGGTCTGACCTTGGCCAAAAAACTTTGCTGTTCTGGATAGATTTATAACCTCACATAAAAAATTGTTCAATCGGATGTTCCATATGCAATGTCATCTAGTCTGTCCTAATTCTGTCATTACGATGTAGCCATTGCATCTGATCGGGAAAAGGGAAATATGTAAGAGAAGTCGACATCAGGTGGATTGCCCTTAACAATGCAATGCTTGTTTAAAGTGCTCTTATTCTTTTGAATCGGTTAAGGCTTAGACATAGATCTACAAAACAAGTTCATGTGATAGAATTATGTTGAAATTGCGCTATTCAAATATAATATTGTTACCATTCTCAAGAAAAGGAATTATCTTGAAATTATTCTTCAATGAACATATACTTCTCCAGATATATTAATGAGGAATGCCCAATGCTGAGTTCTGTTGGGAATTAAAGATTAAAAGATATCATTCATTTTGCTGGTTCTGTCGATGATGGTCCAGGCTGCGCTATTTGAAATAAGTGGTATCTTTTGTCTGTCATTCCTAATAAATATCACGTGAAACACGTCAGTTACAGTTCTCAAAAAAAAAATCACGTGAAACACGGCTAGCTTTTGGGGTTGAGTTAGGTCCAAGAGTCATATACATGGTATTAGAGTCAGGTCCTTCCTTGTTTGGGCTCCCATGTTATATTGACCACACTCCAGTTGGTTTGGGCGTGAAAGGGGGTGCTAGAGTGGGTTAGAGTCCCACATTGGTTGGGCAATGGACTAGCGGTCTGTTTATATGGACTTGGGCACCCTCATAAACTAGTTTTTTGCGGTTGAGTTAGGCCCAAGAGTCATATGTTTACACTTTTCAACTGCGTAGCTTGATGGCTGATGACCAATCCTAGCTTTTGAAGTTCAATATTTGATTGGAAGGTCACTATAACTTTCATGTTGATCTTTAGGTTATAAACTCTACGGACATTCAGGATCCATTAAATTGATTGCATAATTAATCTTCTGAATGAATTGATTCGTTAAGTTTCACATGTTAGTATAGAGAGATGTCCAGTACCTATTATAACTATATTAAACTCGTGAAGATTTGAGATACCAGTCCTGTTGTAGTGATTAAGAACCTTTAGAGATGGCGATACTGTCACATGGTCGGACTTTTCAATTAAAAAAAGAAACACGTCAAAGCAACTTCTCAACATTACTTTACCTTATTGTCGGCCTAGGATGTTTCCATCCACTTACTTTTTAAATTCTTTAGCACATCATTAAATTTATCAGAAAAAAATTATACCAATAGTGATGTAAATATGTCCATACATTTTCTTCAGAATAGTCTTAACATTATTTGTTAGTTTATGGAGTCTGTTTTATCTTTGAGTTTCACTGCTAGCTGCTAACATTTGTAACTTATGCAACAGTTGTACATGGAGTCTATCCAAGATTTGCTTGCTCCCGAAAAGATAAACATTCCAATTGTCGAAGATGCTAAGACTGGAGAAGTATCTGTCCCTGGTGCTACAGTGGTTAAGATTCAGGATCTTGACCATTTCTTACAACTACTGCAAATTGGAGAAGCCAATCGTCTTGCCGCAAATACTAAGTTAAATACCGAATCATCACGCAGCCATGCAATTCTTATGGTATACATTAAAAATTTCTAAGCTATTCTCTTATTGCAAAAAAGTTGAGGAATGAAAATACACAACTTTATTTTGGACCATTTCTACTGTTCCTACTTATGCATTTAGATATTTAAGAGCTTAAGCATCCTTCAAAATAGAAGGTTCCGGGGAAAGAATATGAAGGATAATTTCAGTACATTTTCACCAGGGAGACGCTAATGAATTTCGATAAGGGCATTAGCTCTAGAATAGACAAATTGATCCATTAATTTATGAAGCCAGTCTATCGCGGTTTCTCTTTAGATATCTAAATTTTAATGCAATCCACAATATATTTCACCTTAGTTTCATGACTTATTCCTATAATATCATTAAGTTGAACAATTTACTTTTTCCTTGAAACTATAGCAACTGGGTCTCATGGTGCTACCTTTTCTCTACACTACGTGTTAGAGCGTCCCAACATTGATGAGGAAATGGACTGTTATCTCCTTGTATGGTCATGAGTGATACTCACCTGACCTCATAAGTTGATAAAGTAGCTTTTAGGATTGAGTTAGGTTCAATGTCCATTTCCTTTATATGGTATAAGAGTTAGAACGATTCCTATTTTTGGTTTATGCAATGTTGGACTTGCACGTTATTTTGTTGTGTCTGGGAGCTTCTAGCCCTGGTTGTGTCGGAAGGTGTGAGAGCTTCAGGCAACTTTTATTTCTATGAGCTAATTTTGGGATTAAGTTAGGACTAGTTCGATTTCTTTACATGGTATTAGAGACAAACCCATTCTTATTCTTGGTTTGTGCAATGTTGGATTCTTGTGTTATTTTTCCACGCTCCAATCTTGTCCCGGGATCTCAGAGGGTGTTAGAGTGTCCCATATTGGTCACGGAATGTGTGTGGCATAGTATACTGAACTGTAGCATGCTTTCTAAAAAAATTAAATCTTAATACAAGGCAGGTGACCTATCTATTAATTTGTTCTTATTTCTCCATTTACAGGTTAACATCCGTAAATCTGTTAAAAATGATGAAGAAACCGGCTCATCTTTTCAAGAGAAAGACAGCAAAACTGATAGACATGGCAATCAGATACCTATTGTTCGTAAAAGCAAGCTACTAATAGTTGATCTTGCAGGATCAGAGCGAATAGACAAATCTGGTTTGTTATTATTACATACACACTTACCGGTTCTTTTTGAATTTTTATTTGACATCTTCACACATAGGCTGTTTCTGGGAGGTAGGGACATTGTGATAATGCGGTGATGGAAGCTTGAAGAAGTATACATGTTCATATATCTCTTACTTTTATTTGGTTCATTCTCCAGATTAATAAACAAACATATTCTTTGATTCTCTGGCTGTCTTGCAGGGAGTGAAGGTCGCTTGTTGGAAGAGGCTAAGTTTATTAATCTGTCTCTTACTTCTTTGGGAAAATGTATCAATGCACTGGCTGAGAACAGTCCTCATATACCTACAAGAGATTCTAAACTAACACGACTTCTTCGTGATTCATTTGGAGGTTATTCACAGTCTACTCTCACTTAGTTTAGCTAAAAATATTTTTACTATTCTTAATTTAGCTATTTTAGATCTCAAAATATTTTGTCCATCGCCATGCATAGGTTGTTTGAGAGTAAGTGTGCTCTTATGCCTTGAACAATCCTTGTTATGTGTGATTGTTTGGAAGTAAGTGTGCTCTTATGCCCTGTTCTTTCACTCTAATGTGTGACTTTTTGCTCCCAAACTACTTGTCCTCTCAGTCTATGGAGTTAGTTATTTCTAGCTTTTCACTACTATAAAATTTCTTTACTCTTTAATTGACTTTGTCATTTGCCACATGCAGTTAGATATAAGTGAGAAGTATCCTGGCCCAAGGATTCTTGCCTGAACACTCTATTCAAAAATCTATTATTTAGCTTCCCAAATAGATTTCTTTTTCTATGACCTCAAATAATTTTCCTACATCCACCATGGGAAACCAGGGTTCAATTTGCAACAGAGTAAAAAAACACTAATTAATATCTTTAGAATTGCATAAGCCTTGGTTGGTAGAGTTACCCAGATTTTGTGTTGGTGGGACGTGGAATAGAATTTTTTTTTTAGAGAAACAGGTTATGGGAATTTTAGATTGGATGTTGTATGGGAAAAGATTCTGGTAGCTATTGCAGATAAGCTGTGATTAACTTCTGTTCCTTCCTTTCCTGAAAGCTAAAATAATCTCAATCTATTTCTCTATACACATGTCTAATTATGACTTGAATATTGAATTTGTTATTACTGGATGTACTGTACACTTCTGTATACATTACACATTGCATATCATGTCCAGATTAGGTGTATATCTATGTTGTGTTTGACAGCCTAACTTACATGCCTAGGGTGTAAGTTGTATTATGTGAATGCAGTTCTTGACTTTATTGATATTTCCTTATTAATATAAGCTAATGAAACAGGTTCTGCACGAACTTCACTCATAATAACCATTGGACCATCTTCTCGACATTATCCAGAGACCACAAGCACAATAATGTTTGGACAACGAGTGAGATTTGTTTTCTTTTATTATGTCTTGCAATTTGTTTACAGTCCTTTAGCCTCTCAACTGTCTTCAGTTTATACTTGAGCAATCTGTCATCTCATCTTTAATCTGGTTCCGCAAAGGCTCATGCTTTAGACTCCCCTTTGTTCTTTCCATTTAAATAGCAGTTTTGATAAGCCGTATCTCACATATCTAAGGAGCGCTCACTATTTGGTCTAACTTGTTTTTAAAACCAGAGAAAAATATTTAGTACTTCCAGTGGTGGATAAAAATTTGTATCCCGGCACAAGAGATTCAGCCAACTTGATCTTTGTCTCTGTTTGAATACTTAAACTCTGCTTTATCTATAACATGCGCCATATGTCAGAGAAAGAAGTAGTTTTGAACGCATAATATGTATGCAGCATATCCTTTTTCTGCTTATCATATGAACTGATCTACAGAGAGCCTTCCTATAAGAAGCTAAGCACTTATGAAAGCGAAATATAAACTTTTAATAGCTTTTCTTGCCAAAAAGTTGTCATTGGCAACCTTTTTGTTCCTTGCTAATCATGACATGACTGAGTGCATCTCTGCCAATTTATGACCCAAAAATTTTGCTCTTCTGCTGGTATATTATATCTGGATATGTGCTGTTTTATGGTTAAAGCTTTCATGCCACATGAGCTAGCACCAATTGTTTTATACAGGCCATGAAAATAGTTAACACAGTAAAGTTGAGAGAAGAATTTGACTACGAGAACTTATGCCGGAAGCTAGAGACTCAAGTGGAGCACCTCACCGTGGAGGTTGATAGGCAGCAAAAGTTTAGGGCAAATGACCAAATGTCTATGGAAAAAAAACTAAGAGAGTGTCAAAAGTCATTTACTGAAGCAGAGAGAAGTATAGTTGCCAGGTCCGAGGTAACTTTTTGGCCTCTTTTTCTATCTTTTGGGATAGAATTTCTATCATCTTCATTTTCTGAGGTTGAGCTTTTCTAAAAAACAAAAGGAATCCTTATAGCATCTTGTCCTTCCATATTTCATCCCATTCTAGAGGGTAGTGAACTGATATTATTTACTTCCATGCTTTCAATTTCCCTGCATGCGTTATTTCATCTGCAGTTTCTAGAGAAAGAAAATAGTCGCCTGGTGTCAGATATTGAAAATCTATTGGAGGAGTTGAATTGCCAGAAGCAACAGATCGATTCGATGAAGAATGAGAATTTGAAGCTAGAATCAGATTTGAAGAATAGCAAGGTATGTGGGCAGAATGATTTCTTTTTAAAAATATTTTACTAACAATGAATATCTAGTCCTAATCCCTACAAACTTTGAACTTTGTCAAACCAGTGGGCTAAAGCTCCTAAATATATCTCGTTTAATTTCAGCTTCTGGAGAAGGAGAATGGTCGTTTGAAATTGGAGTTAGAAAACATATTGAAAGATTACAACCAAGACAAAAATCACAACAATTTGTTGCAGGATGAGGTTGCACGCCTAGAAATGAGTTTAAAGCATAGCAAGGTATCTGGGCTTGACCCTTTTTTTAACATACTTCTGAAATTAGATTTAAAGCTGTGGCGATGAGTTGAGATATGTCTTTTCAGATGCATTTATGCTAGATATTCTAAATCCTGTGTAGACTCATCTAAATAAAGCAGAACTGAGATTGTCTTGGTGAGCTAGCTTCTTCAGAAGTTTTAATATGTATTGTGACCTGTATTGGCAGATATTTCAACATGACATTATACCTATTTGCTTCTGTGTTTTTCCCTTCCCCACTGAAAGAGAATGGCCCTGTCATACAGCTATTGAAAGTTATATACAGCTATTTCTTTATCCTTTTATGTATTCTCCTTACCCTATTCCCCTGTTAAAATGTTGGACTTAGCAATTAAGTTACATATGTACCTACATAATAGTGTATGTATTAGTGTTCCACATTGGATAAATGTATTGTTTATATTGTACAGAGTTGCTATAAAATAAGTCAGCTGTAAGAAATGTTTTCTCGAAAAAGAAAAGAAATTTGTTTTCTTGCATTTTCCCAGTCTTACCTTTCTCTTTTATTTTTCCTTGCATCTTCTTTATGTTTTTCTTTTATTTTCTTTTATAACGAATATTAAGCCCTTCAAACTTGTCTTGTATTTATTTGCACTCTTATTGAATAAACAATTAGATGGTTAAGATCAGTCATGTTATAGAGTATACCATTTCATGTACTTGCCGAATCCCTACCCTTGCCTGAAAGCGGAAGAGGTAGCTTACTAACCTACTGGAGTAAGTAGTCTTTTCTGGAAGCCTCAGTTGAAAAGACAGCCTAAAAGTAACAAGATTCTGAAAGAAAGACGAGCCTTAAGGCAACTAAAGCAAGGAAGGTGGGTTAATGTGACTATTCTTATCCGAAATCAAGCAAGACAATAGGGGAGGTTTTAGGCAACTCGCTGGTTTCGAGATGGGTTTCCTTGCGGGTGTGTCCACTTGTTTTCCTATTCAAGTTCTGGTTCAAATTTCATAAAGTTCAGTATCTTATTACCACTACTTAGCATGCACCGGTTAAAAGGTAAATTGGTTTATTTTTCTTAACTTAATATGAGTTAGGTTCTTTGAAATGTGCTTGTGGAAATTGCAAATATTACTTGATGTGATGTTTTGAAGTAGTTGGCGGTTTGGAGATTTGAAACTTTAATTTGCTTTGTGACTATCATTTTGAACGAACTTAGTAGCTCCATATCTAGTTTCCTGTCCTAAACTGGACATCTTTTCATTGCGTCGCCTGAGGCACTAATCTTGTGTTTTGATGTTTGTAGCAACAACAATTAGAGAATTCATCATATCAGAAAGTACTTGCCGAGAACACCCAAATGTATGAGAAGAAGATAGCTGATCTGATGAAGCAATTACTAGATGAGCGTACTCGCTCTGAAAGTGCTGAACAACAATTAGAACTAATGAAGGAGCAATTAACTGACCTTCAGGAATTAATGCAGGTTGACCATTTATACCAGAATGATCTATTTTCTTTACAAGACATCAACGTGCAATTGTCATTTCTAAATCCATAGCTCCTACTATGTTTAATTTGACAGGTTTTCTAAGCCAGAAAATACGACTTACACATACTGAAGTTGTTAAAAGCCTGTAATTAACTTGTGGAATCAAGATAATCTAATTTTTTTTCGTCATGCTGAAACCAACCAGGAGCCCATTTTAGTTTCTCTATGTTCTAGGTTGTTATGAAAAAGTATCTAACTTTTTTTTCCCTGTCCCTAAAAGCACCATCAGAAGGAAGCATCTATATATCAGAAGGAACTTGCAGATACTACTCTGATGTATGAGGAGAAAATAGCACAATTAGAACAACAGCTAAAAGATGAGCATGCTCGTGTTGAAAATGCGAAGGAACAACTACATGCAATTGAAGAGCAATTTACAGATCATGAAACCTCAACGAAGGTAAAGCTGAATAATCATCTAATCTCTGTACTATTTGAATTATCTATAGGATGCTATCCGAAGCATCATCATGATTTGCACTCTTATTCAGTTGACGAAGTTGACTAAGCCCATTTGGTTTTATAAAGAGTAAGATGTTTGCATATGAATACACATCTAAATATTAAGATATTGCATCTACATCATGAACACCAAGCAATTAAGACAGTTTGTTCTCTACATCTTAATGTATAAATAAATATATAAAGTGGAGCAATATAACTTGACATGTTATTTAAGTAGAAAAACTGTGTCCATTCTCACCACCGTCCTTCATCAAACCTTTACACGCTAGTCAGGATAAAGCTAACAAGAGAATGTTGAAGGTATACTACAATTGTTGGTTTTTTAACAGTTGGTGAAGCAGCAAAAATATTAAAAGTGATTGAAATTGTCTCAATAATTTTATTAAGCATAGAAAGCTTTAAATAGCCAACTTGAAAACAGAAAATCTGCAGAATAAAATTCTAAATCCTAAAATATCGCAATCAAACTTATCTAACTTTAATTTTATGTTGCTCAGGCTCTCCAAAAATGTTGCCGTACCCGTTCGGATTCTCCAAAAATACATTATTTGGAGTATCCGACATGCCCCCGTCGATATTTTTGAAAAGTCCGAGCAACATAGTTTTAGTTTAAATTTAAACATAGACTCCTTCTGCAACTAAACTACTTAATATTCTAGTAAATCTGCAGCACTTCTCCTTTGCTTCAGCTGCTGCAATTTTAAAAAGTTACTCCTCAATTCCTGTTTATGTTGTTTGTGCTTAAGGTTTGTTTTGAGCGTCTATGCATTTGCTTACCTTTGTAACACGACTCTTTGTTCATCTTTTTTCTTTCTTCTTTGACAATAACATTCTATTGTCTGAAGGTTCTTTTGAAAGTGCTTTAATTTGGACAATTGTAGGATTTGCAGAAGTTGTTGTAAATATTTTTCTTCCATCACAACATCCCATAAATCATAGGCTTCAAAGTAAGTTTTGAACTTCACTGACATAAATTTTATAGTTTCAACCAGTGAGGATTTATGGGTTATTCAAAGAGATATTGATGCTTGTCATGATTAAAATAGGTATGGATAATAAATTTGTACGAGTTCAAACAGGTATTGCTTAAAAATAGATTTAAAATGGTTATTGATTGAAAATAGCCCTACGTTAAAAAGAAGCATGGGACCCAGAAGTTAAAAGTAAGCCAGTGTCAAAATGGGGCTAATGCGTTAAAAACATTTGGGTTAAAAATGTTTGAAAATCAATGCTTTACCACTTACCAATTTCAAAAAAATTATTTTTTTTCAATGAACTCACAGATCCATTAAGATCAATGAAAGCTCTAGGAAGAACTCATAGATTCATTAAGATCGATAGAAGCTCTGATACCACTGTTGGTTTTCTAATAGATCGTGAAGTAGCAAAAAGATTAGAAGTAATTGAAATTGTCGAATAATTTTATTAAGCATAGAAGGCTTTAAATAGCCAACTTGAAAACAGAAAATCTGCAGAATAGAATTCAATATCCTAAAGCATCTCAGTCAAACTTATCTGACTAAATTTAAATTTAGATTTACACAAAGACCTCCTGCAACTAAACTACTAAATATTCTAGTAAATCTGTAGTAACAGAAGCAATTTTTAACAAAAATGAACAAGAACATATGGTTTTAATTGAGGGTAAAAAAAAAAGAACAAAAGAAGGATTGGACATATATTACTTATCTGAGGCAATGCATATGTTCCACTAGCAATTACTACTGAGAATGTATATTCATGTACATATTCCAGATCATGTAGTATGTCTTGGCACAAGCGTCATTCCTGCATGTTTGCATCAGTGTCAGATACATCATTTTGACTGTCCGTGTTTAATAGGATGGAAGATGAAATTGAAAAATGCCAAAATGGTATGGCAGTTGATGGAGAAAAAGGTCATTATGGCTGTTGGCAATGAATGTTTGGAACAGCAGCTAAACTTTTAATGATGTCAGATCTGGTAGCAGAAATCTATCTGATGTGTTACCAGTGGTGCTTGTGCCAGGGAGATTTAGATATTAGGCACCTGCTTCACCTAAGAAGTGTGAGTACTTATGAGAGATATTCCATGAACCCATAATCAGGATGGTGGATTGCTTGCTTTATCAATCTTCTGTTTGGATTTGTGCCTGATACATATACAATGGAAGCTTTATTCTTGCTAAGAAGATTAGTGGAAATTTATTGCGATAGGAAGAAAGATATACACATGGTGTTCATTGACCTATCAAAGCATATGATAAAATACCAAGAAAGGTCCTTTGGTGGATGTTGGAGAAGGAATTCATGTTAAATATATAGAAATCATGAAGGACGTGTATGAAGGAGCCTTCACTCGCATACGAACAGTAGTAGGAGATACAAAGGAGTTTACTTTAACTGTGGGCTTACACCAAGGATCGACATTGACCCTGTGCTTGTTTACCCTAGTTATGGATGAGCTAACACAATGCTAGATGAGTTCCCAGTATTTTAGGATAAGGAGAAGACCGAATACATGCACTGCAAATTTTAACATAAGAAGAGTGAAGTTGAGATGAAATTAGATGGGATTGTGGTGTCTAAATGCAAACAATTCAGATATCTAGGCTCGTTGTACTAGGAGAATGCAATGATAGATAAAGATGCTACATAGAATCAAAGTCGGATGGTTGAAAAAAAGAAGAGCTATCGTGGTGTTATGTGACAGAATGATACCTACCCAAATGAAAGGTAAGTTCTATGAAACAGTTCTTTTTTGAGGAAAAAAAATGGGAGCGTACGTTGGGCTTCTAAAGTACAACACACCCACAAGATGAGCGTCACAAAGATGCAGATGCTAAGTTGGACGTGCAACCATACAAGACTAGACAAGATTAGAAATAACGCATTCGCCAGAAGATGCAAGTAACACATATTGAGGATAAAATGAGAGAGTTGCTTGAGATGGTTTGATCACGTCTTACGTTGACTTCTAGATGCTCGGTCTGTAGATGAGAGTAATGATGTTTGTAAAGAAATAGACCTTGGGTTTAACTCAATCACAAAAGCTAGCTCACGATGTATGATTATCCAAGACAATATATAAGGAGACAAACAATAAATCCCTCAATCAATGTCGCACACTTAATACCCCTCCCCCCTCTCAGCACACCCAAGCCTGCCAATTAGAGTATGGATGACATGGTATTGGAGCCCAAAATTAGGACATACAATTAGAAGAATGGACTTGGCTATGTTACTATGTTTAAAAAACTAGAGAGATTCGCGCCAGAAGCATGATTATTTCCCTCAAGCTTGGTTGGGATTTATAATAGGTACAATATATACAATCTTGGTAAGTGTATAATTACACAATCAGAATTCTAATCACAATCCTAATCATAATAAATGTAGTCATATAACAACTTAACAGTGTTAAAAGGGGACGAGGTAGACCTAAGATTATTTGGAAGTTGTCTCGAAACTTGAAAAAACTATAATCTCTTGAAATCAGTGCAGACTTAGCAAAAGATAGGGCATGATGGAAGAAGAAGATTTATATAGGAAATTTCAATCAGTTGGGAGTATATGTTAGCCATGTTAATGCATTTACAGTAGGTCCTGTGCTTTCTAGGAGTTTTTAAGCCCTATTAGAGACTCTTATGCCAATAAGAAATGTAGGAGAACTTTTAGTACTTCCATTTTATTTTTATTTTGTATAGTGTTGGCCTGAGATGAATTTAAATGTGGAATATGATCAGTGAAAATTCATATAGCTGACACTGAGCCGTAGTTGTTGCAACAGTTTTAGCTTTAATCTTCTAGGTTAAAGTTCTTTTCAGCCTCAATTGTTATTGCTTTTCCTGATTGTAGATTCAGAGGGAAAAAGAGACCGATGCACTTAGATCCAGATTAGAAGAAATGCATCACCTGTATGAGCCAACTGTGAAGGAACTTCAGACATTAAAAACAGAGTATCAGGTTTTACTATCAGAAAAGGTATGTTAAACACTTTAACATTTGTCCCCTCAAGGTTCTCATTAAAGTTTAATTCACTTAAATTATCTTATCATGTCCACCTTCCCTTCCAACCCTCATGCAAAAGAAAAAAATGGTGAAAAAGAAAACAGCAAGAACAGGAAAAATGTGCATTCTACTCATAAGCAAAAAACATAATTTATGTTAGTGGAAAATTTACTTATAATAATCCTTGCGTCCTCAACATGATCCCTTAGAGAGAATTGCATGATGAATTTCACAATGTGAGGCAAACACTTCTAATTGAGGAAAAGCAGAGGAAAGCTGCCGAAAATGAGCTGTTTAATATAAAGAAGCTTGTTCCTGAGAGTGAAGATGGCTTTGAGGTAACTCCTGTCTTGGGTTTCTGTTGTCTCTATAACTTGGATTAGAGTTAACATCTGATATTTACAGGAGAAGAAGTCATATATGAAGCAATATACACCAAGTAGATCATTCAATATGCACAGATCAACTGAATCAAGAGAAAGAATTTTTGCCCATCAGAATACCATGTCAAAGATAATTGAAGAAGGTATAATTCTTTAAACGCTAAAGTCAGGTTGCAGTCTTGCTATATAATAGCATAATCATGTTTATTTCTTTGGATTTATCTTTTGGATTCTTTAAGTTAACTAGGTTTAACAACTTTGCAATTCAGTTGGTGTCCAGAAGATAATCTCTTTGTTGTCATCAGTCGATTTGGACGTCCAAATTCATGCTGTGAAAGTGGTAGCCAATCTTGCAGCTGAAGGTCTGTATAACTAACTGTTGAGTTATATTCAAGTGTCAAAAACAATGGTGTGTTTATCAATAGCGTTAAACAGAATAGCTTTATAGAAATCTTTATTGCGATGGTAACTGAAAATGATGGTTCTTTCGCTGGCTAGATAAACTGAATACCTCTGGGACTTTGCAAAAAGCCATGAAAGTAGAGTTTAAGGCATAAAGTTTGTGTTGCAAAGCAAAATATCTTTCCTAAACCTTTAAACATATTAATAATTGTGTGCATTTGAGGTGAATGGCATTAGGTTACTACTCTGGTTTTTAAGTAGGATTTTGGTGCTTAATGTTGTATGACAAATGTGAATTGGCTAGTAGAAGTTTCTTCTCTTTGCTACTTGGAGAAATTTGGGAAAATCTGTGCTTGCTTTGGTTTCTTAGTCTTAGCTTCTTAATGGATCATTCTTAAACCAGTCAGATCCGTTTGCTTTTAATCATACAGACCATCTAATTTCAACATATCTGTTATGCTAACCGTGCGCAAAAGTGGAAGCTAATCAATCAGAATTGAGATGGAAGTGAGGGGCATGAGAGATTTTTTAGCCCACCATTGTATCTCTATGTACTCTTCCATTCCTACTAGGTCCATAATCTGATTCAACTCCACAAGACTGACAAGTTATTGTCATTTCCGTTAATGAAAAAAGAAATCAACAGATAATACGCAGAGGAAAAACCTGAGTCTTTTTTTCTTATTTCAGACAGCAATCAGGAAAAGATTGTGCAGGAAGGTGGTTTAGATGCACTTCTCATGCTGCTACAATCATCTCAAAATGCAACTATACTCAGAGTAGCTTCTGGGGCTATTGCCAATTTGGCAATGAATGGTACTTGTGAATCTTTTCTTCATTATATTCTCAGCTTTTCTAAGAATTTCCTTGGTGTGGATTTGTCATTCATTGGAACCTTCTTAACCATGTTTCTGTCCCTGTTGAGATGTCGATGAGGTAAGTTAGCATAGTCTTCCTTGTGCTGGCCATAGGAAGAAGGATTTTAGACACAATG